>PVJX010002887.1:0-118982 GCA_004027295.1 Dolichotis patagonum
TTTTGATCCAAACAGCCCAGGCCACTCTACGGGTCCGAGACTTTCGGGTCCCAAAGAGACAGGCCGAGGATCTGCTTTCTGGGAGACTTCCTGGGGGTGAAGGGCGGGACTATGGGCCCAAACAGACCCAGCTGAGGTGCCGATCTCCAGGCAGTTCCCTGCGGATGAAGGGCATGCTTACCAGTCCCAAAGAGTCGCGCCGAGATGCAGGTCTGCGCAGACTTTCGATCCAAACAGCCCAGGCCACTCTACGGGTCCGAGACTTTCGGGTCCCAAAGAGCGAGTCTAATAATTTTTAAAAAGTGTATGGGTTATAAAAGCACCGATACTTCCAACCCTCATTCCTAGCTTCTATTACTATCGAAGTTCTCCAGAACTGCTTTTACGGACTCATTTTTCAGTCTAGGCCTGCTCTGGCTGTCTGCTTCACTTGATTCCATCTGACACAAAAGCTGAGAAAATAGACACAGTGCACGTGGCTTGTGTGTTGCTAGATGTCTATGGGGTCAGGAAGCGTGGACTGGGGCCAGGAACTATTACTTGTGCATCCCACCAAATTATTAGTGTTGAAACTCAAAATTTATCAATGTTAAAACTCAAAATCCAAATCTGGATTAAACCGTTTTCCTCTGGTTGAAGGATATCAGTTCCCTAGAGGGAAACTAGAGCTTTGGAGAGGAAATAGGATCCAAATTCAGTAAAACTTTTTTGAATGTCCACTCTGTCAACCATGGGTGTGTGTGTGTGTGTGTGTGTGTGTGTGTGTGACATATATTCCAAGTTGCAACACACAGATGCAAAAAGCATGGCCCAGGGAGGTTAACTAACTCACTTACCTACAGCCAGTGAGAGAGTGGGAAGGTCACGATTCTAATCTAGGACTTACAATTCCTTGTCCACATACAAGTTTCTCTTCATGAGACCACAGGTGACTTTCCAGGTGCAGCTTCTACCCGTCTCCTCCCAGCATCCTCCTGGATGCTTACAGAGCACGTCAGCCTCTCTGCACTCTGAGCACTGATAGCCTGGCTGTGAGTGGCCTCCACCAGGACGAGATGCCCCCCAGCTCAGGAGTCACGTCTTGCTCCTTTTGTCTCCTAAGGAAATGCAGGACATGTAAGCAAACAACTACCTCACATATTCTGTCTCTGTAACTCCATGACATAGGACAGGTAAGTTTTATTTGCTCTGGGGACAGAGAGAGAGACAGAGACAGAGAGACAGAGAAGGAGCGAAGGGAAGTTAGGGAAGCTAATGAGTGACTAAAAATTCATCCCCACAGGATCAGAGGACTCAGAATCCCAAGTTATGAGGACCAAGATAATAAGGTTCCCTGCTTCACTGGGGGAATGGAGAGATTAACTTATTAGCTGAAACCTACTGGGGATGCATAGTGCCTGAGTAGGCTGTGATTTATATTACAGATATCCCTCATTTAACAACTAAGTTCGGTTCCAGCATAGATCAATTAAATGAAATGGTCACTAAATGAAGAAATGTGTGTAGTATTCACACTACAGTATTTAGAACAAAGAAATGGCCAAAGGAAACTCCAACTTGATGACTTTGCTTCTATTTGCATAACTCCTACATGCAGTAATGTAATGTATAACAGACCATAAAACTGCAGTACAGTACAGTACAGTACAATCTGTAAAAGTTATAGTGCCGTATAAACATGGTGTACTGTACAAAAAGATATCAAGTCTCTATAAACACGGTGTACAGGACTGTACAGAACAATGGGCCAGAAGTCCAAACATTCATTAGGGGAATAGGAATATCTGTATTTCATTTAATGCAATCCTTTAGTCCCTATAAATCGTATTTTTAATGAGCCTTTCTATACACAAAATTGAATTAATCTTTGTAACTCTTAAGTCATTTTATACTATCTTTTCTGATCCATGTTTGAGTCTTCATTATTTACTCTTTCTTTCAGTCATGTTTTTTAGAGATGGATGAACAGGCTTGGAGTGACATCCAGCCCATGAGTTAGAACACGGGTGGTAACTTACGTCTGTCCACAGACTCCTTGCCTGTCTTCCCCAGCGTCCAGTTACCCAAGCCAGCCTTGACCCCAGCACTGTTTGCTCCCTTTTAGTGTCATTGCACATATGTGCAAACCTTAAATTATACAGTTTATTTTCATTATATTTGCATTTTAATAAAAGCTTTTCACATATTGTTTCGCTAGGATTCATAAAAGATCACTCTGTGTCATATGGACCATTCATTTTCACAGCTATGGATTGTTTTTGTGGCTGTGTCACTATTTCCTCTCCTCTTCCTCCTCCTTTTCCTTCTGTCTTCATATTTCTTCTTTCTTTTTTTTTTTCTTCCAACACTAGGGACTGAAATCGGGCCCTTAGCACCAAGCTACAGTCCCAGTCCTTTTTATTTTTATTTCCATTTTCATTTTCAGGTGAGGTCTTGCTAAATTGCTAAGTTGCCCAGGCCAGGCTGGAACTTGTGATTCTCCTGCCTCAGCCCCCCAGAATGTTGGGGTTACAGGTATAAACCACCACAACCCACACTACCAATTCTTTTTATTTGGAGCCCTCCCTGTTGTGTGGTATCCAGTCTTCCATTGATGCTAACAGTGCTTCTAAGAATACTCATACATATTTTCTGGAGTGCCTGCATAAAAATGCTTCTGAGATTCATATACTGAGGAATAGAATGGCTGGGTCCATTTTACAGATAAAGACAATGAGGCTCAGAGAGACCAATGAAACTATTCAAGATCACACAGCAAGTCAATATCCGGAGTCAGCTTTTGAATCCAGAACTTTTATGAAGAACTGAAATGAAGAAAAACTAAGGGACAAAGGATGTAAGGTGAAATCAAAGTACAACGAGGAAAGTGTTCATACTTTACAGTCTGATCCTGAGAGAACATGTATCTGCTGAAGGTGCTGAGCATCTTATATGTCCACTCCCCTCACTTCACCCTGGCCCCGTTTCCCACATACATCGGCCTGTGCTGGGCCTGGGAAGCCCCACATCTGAGGGAGCCTCTGGCCTTGGTTCTGGATGAAGAGTCACTTGGCTTTTTGATCCCCTGGCCTGAGCGCTTTGTTCCAGGAGGCGAAGACTTCTGTGGGCTTCAGGGCAGCCTGCTCCCAGGTATCACCTTCCTCCCACCACATGAACGCCCCTGACTACCTGGGCGTTCACGGACACAATGAAGAGGGGGTTCCTCCTCACTGTTCTTGCTTTGCCCATCATCCCCACGGCCTCTGGCCCTCCCCCACCCCCAGCACACACTGAGCAGGGCGAGGCCACCCACAGAGCTGTTAAATCACCCGAGTGGCGTGCAAGGCCATGCTCCAGGCGCGTGCAGCTGGAAGGGAAAACAAGACCCGCAGGTGCACCTGATGTTACCAGTGGGCGGATGGGTGTTCAAATAAAATTAGAATTACCAGGCACATACGTGTTCAGCGGCCCAGCTGTTACCTTGCTCTCAGGCTTATAGGTTCTCACATCTGAGCATATCTGAGTCATGGCAGGGCCTGTAAAACCTGCCCTCAGCGGCCCCCCAGGCTCAGGGTCAGAGCCTCACTCTGCCCACAGCAAGTGACCTGTGCTCACCCAGACGTTTTCTTCCCATGGAATTTGCTGAAGGTTTAAGAGGAGATTAGAGAATGGACTATAGATGCCAACTGGAAAGATCATGTAATATCAAAGCCCTAGAGATAAGAGTGAGGAGTATCATCTTCATGCAAGAAGGACTTCCCAGCACTACCTAGAATCATCACAGAGCACTCAGGTGTAAATCTGGGGTCCCACCAGGGCCCTGGGCAGCAGAGACTGCCCGCCAGGAAGTGTTAGACCTGACCCCAGCCTCCTGAGAGCTCATCCTGTGGAAATGGAGAGAGAAGAATGAACAAGAGATGTAGTTAAATGACTTAGAAGAAGTGGTCTAGAGAGGCCTGGGGACTTCAAAAAGGCAAAGCAAGACATGGCTGGTAGCAGGAGGCCAGGCATGTGCTAAGTCAGACACACGAGCTGCAACCCCCTCATCACTCAGCTGGGGAATCAGGTAACCTTCAAGGCCTCATTTACCTTTCCTGTAATGGTGTCACTGGAGGGCATCTGAGGTGGTCTCTCTGTAAAGAAGATGGCAAACTCAACTCAGCCCAGGTAGGTTTTTGACTTTCATCACAGAAAAAAATGTCACAACCCATGGGTGAGAGGAATGAGCAGGTGTGTCAGGCAGAATCAAAATATACTCTCAGAGAGAGAGAGAGTGAGAGCCACCTCAAGGGTGAGGCATACCGTGGTCTGGAGTTGGGTATCTATGTGGTTTGGGGGTATCCCTACGTTGGAAAATCTAGGATGTTTATTTTTTGAGTTATTTGTCACTTGCTACCATCTGTTTTCTTAGGGTTAGCTTGCCCATTAGTGGGCTAAACCAAAAATAAACAATTAACTGGTTAAAACACAAACCATTTATATATATTTGAAGTTTAGAGATATGGTACCCAATGAATACTATCGTTTCTTTGAGAAAGGAAGTCTTTGATGTAACTTTTGGAATTTATGGACTTACAGTGTCAGAAGAAAAACAAAGGCTGAGTTTATGGGACTTGCAGTATCTATAAGACTTAGAAATTGAGGAGTGCGAGGAGCCTTGAAGATAAACACAGGCCTACAGAGTAAAAGGCCTATGTAACAGTGGCTAACTGTGATTATGTCCTAAAGCTGCAGTTTTCCTAAAGTTCCTAGTGCAGATCCTTGGTACAGACTTGCATGAGACACTGTCGTGGGCTCTAGACCTCCAGCTGGAGTTGTGAAGGACACTACTGAGAGATTCAGGCCCTCATCTGGATTCTTTGGGTCTCTAGTGCATGGAGAGATCACCTGCACTGTTCTGCATTAGACTTTTTGGGTGAATATTATAAAACAAGCCTATCAATTATGTTAAATCTATTATCTTTCAAACCAGGACTACAGCACTACTGTTTCCTCAAAACAGAAGACCCTTGTGTCCTTTCTACCTATCTTGATTTCTTCTATCCTGTCCCAACATGGGAACAGTAATGCCTGCCAGATACCACTGTTATGAAGGCAAAACACATAGTACTTGTAAGACACATAGTATCTATAAGTAAGAGCCTCACCCCTACATCAGGAACTAAATGTGCCCTCCTCCATCAAACTCTCCATTCATACTCAAGGCTCATCGCACCCATCCTCCTCACCTCTGGCCTGTTTCTGTGCTGTTTCAGTTGGTGGTAAATGTGTACACAGTGGCATTTTCTTCTGCAATTTTAGAGAACATCTCCCTTCTCTACCCCTTTCACACCCACCCCATCACATAAGCACAGACTCCCCAAATGTGCTTGGCTCTGCTCAGCAGACCGCGGGAAAAATCTACACTTGTCCTAGTGGAGGGACAGGGCGGTAGGCTGAAGCCCTGGAATTCCTCCAGGCATTGTGGGCATCTGCCCAGCCTGCTACTCTCCAGCTGGCTCTGGGACAGACACTGCAGGCGACAGGAGCAGGGGCAGGTGTTTGGGAGACAAAAAGGCTAGCGGGTTGGGCAGTTGCCAGTGTGCTGACAGAGTGCAGAATGTGGGACCTTCAGTGAGGCCAAGGAGGGGCAGGAGACAGTGCCTAGGCTGCCACAGCAGGCTCACCTTGAGAAGCTAGTGGCCCAGGCATAAAGCACTGAACACACCATGGCATCTCTCCACTGTCCCTCCGGTCCTTTATTCGAGGAGCCAGACTCCCAACTCCTACTCAAAAGAGGGTTAAGCCCAGCCTGGTGAGCAGGTGGCTGGCAGCTGCTCCCTGCACAGAGCAAGCTTGTCTCCACGCTGCAGAGCAGGCCAGATGCCGCCCCTCTGCGTGAGAATGTTTCCTGTTGGCAGAGACAAATCCCTCTGCAGAGCTGCTTGCAAAAGGGCCTTTTGCCAGCAAGAGGTTGAGGGTCCCACAGCTCCCTGGCTTACCCTGTGCATTTTCCTCGAGTTGCTGTATCTTAGCAACACTGGCAGCCTACTCAAGTATGCACCTATTTGCCCTCTGGCGGGGCTCAGGCCTCACTGGGCCAGCTCCCACTGCAGCCAGGCCTTGGCCAATTCGAGGACACGATGACCCCCTAGAATTGCCTGTACTCCTCTCCCAGGAGTCAGCTCTCCTTTTCCAGTTGCAGGCAGAGTTTTCCTGACCTTGCATGCACTGGCTTCTAATTACCATGATTTGAACGAGATTATGATATGCAAGATCCCAGAAGCCTCATTGAAGAGTCCTATTTCCCAGCTTCTCACTGTTCTTGCCATTTCTTGGGCTGAACTCATCCTCGTTCACTGTTTACAACTGACCTGATGAGGCCTTTACTGGAAAACCCTGACAATTTCATTTTTAGAACATATGATTAAAATAACTTCCCTGAACATCCCAGCAGACCTACACACAGTCATTCTGTTGCCAAGCAGGGATCTCAAGCCATCCCAGGGCTCCTTACAAGCACTGCGCTTCAGCTGGGAACTTTCACACCAGTCATGGTTTCTATGATTCCCCAGCACCTCCGGGCTAACTGTATCACGCGGCTCTTTGTGCCTAGGTTAGATAAGAGCACGCTGAAAGTGCCTGATCAGTTCATTTGGTTCAAGCAGTTTGTCTCTTCACTCTGCCAACTCAAACATGCAGTAATCTGTTTGTGCTTTGGGTGCTGGACTGAAAATCTGTGCAGTGAGTGAATGATCTCTACCATGTTAGCAGCTAAGGAGTAGTGCTGACGCCCCAGCCGGAGCAGCGCATCCTCCTGAGTTAAAGGCCCCTTGTCTAGCCGATAGAGATGCTATTTTGCTAAAAATTAACTTACATTCACCCATCTCACTAGATCTTCTATTGTCAACTGCCTTGGCACAGGTTCTGACCCTAGATGGGGTCAAGAAACCTAGTGTTGAGACACCTGCTCACCAGGACCACAACCTCCAGTACTTACATTACCTCCATCACAGCAGGTCCTGCCTCAGGCGCTTTGCACAATTTATCTCTAATCCTTGAAACAACATGCCTGAAAGTATGAGCGTTATTTGCTACCCATTTCCAGAAAGAAAAGTGAAGCCAGAAGAGACTAACTACCTTCTCAGGAACACACACACACACACACACACACACACACACACACATGTCCCACACTGCTCTGGAGAGACTTCAGGCCCCTGTGGAGTCCACCAGGCTGGCCTGAGTGCCTGAGGGTATGAGGGCTACTTCTCCCTCTTTGTGAAGGGTGTGTCTGAAGCCTGCAGCCTGCAGATGTGCTTTCCCATCCCAGATTCAGTAAATGGAGCCAACACTAGTCTCCAGGTTGTGGGCAGGGCTGTGACTCAGCCTCCCCAAGAAGAAAGATGCGCTCTGGGGATGCTGAGTGCACTGTGCCATGGGAGACAGCTGCAGATGGATTGTCCTAATGGGGACAGTACAAAGGGCAGAACAGGAACAAAACAAACCAGGTGCCCGTGGCTGTACTCACTGCCAAGGAACGGTTAAGCACATAATTGGCCAATCTAGCTTCAAGTGGGCTTGGCAGTGTGTCTTTCAACCACCATCATCTTCTACCAGTTTCTCCAGGCTTCTGAGTGAGTAATAGACAGAAAACTGACCCCCATTTCTACTCCCAGCCTTACCCTTAGCCAGCCAGCCCTGAGGTATCCTCACCCCATCCCACAAGCAGCTTAGCTTCAGAATCCCCACAATCCTCCACCAGTAGTACTTTTGCAGTATGTGCCTGTTAAGGTGATTTGCCTTCTCCCAAAATTCAAATATTGAAGTCTAAATCCTAGAACCTCAGAATTTGGAGATAGAACTTTTAAAGTGGTAACTGAGTTAAAGAGGCTTTCATCCAATGACTGATGAGGAAGAATCACCAGGAGCTCAAGGGCATGGGGAAAAGATTGTGTGCTGACACAGCAAGGTGTGATCTGCAAGCCAAGGAGAGAGGCCTTGGGGGAAACCAACCCTGCCAGCACCTTTGCCTTGAACTCCAGCCTCCAGAATTGTGAGACAACAAATTTCCCCTGTTTAAGGCACCCAGTGTGTGGTATTTTGGGGAGGAGCCCTAACACACTAATGCATGACTACATAGAATTGTTGCAAGGATCCAAGTAGACAAAGCATCAGAATTGCCCAGTGAAGTTCCTGGCTCCCAAACATTTTATTCATTTTCCTACTTGTGACTATGCAGCCACTTACGTTCAGTACCATTCATTTGGTAATGCCAATGATTATAAAGTGGTTATGTCCTCATGAGAACTAAACAAGTTCTTTGAGGGCCCAGGTTTAGCTATCTTGCCTCCACACCTAATCTACCCAAGTGCCTAATATGTAAGAGGGGCCTGACAAGATACTTGTGGGTTTGGTAGTCTTTTAATAAATGTCTAGACACTAGAGTAATAAACAGAGTAAACACAGTCTCTGCCCACAGAGTTCAGAGTTTAGCAGGAAGGGATGAGATACTGACTGCGTAATGTCACTGTTTTCAGTATTTCCTTTGCATTGACCCAATAACAGAAATGCTACCACGTTTCCCTCAAAATAAGACCCACCTCCCCCCCAAATACATGTGAGCCCCAATTAGCCTACCCTTGCCTTTCCTGCCATAATAGAGTAGCCACGGAACAAGAGAGTAGTGAGGTGTAATCTTCCTGACACTGGCCATGACCATAGTAACAACCAACTGGGGCTGCTTCCAGTTAGGGAAACTTCAGGGAAACACAGTAGTTTGACTCCCTGGTGATGCCACTTGGCACACTATGTGCCCTCTGTGTGCCACATTCTTCCCTTGCTAAACTACTCAGGGTTCACAACAGCCCAAACACAGATCAGTTATTTTTATTGCAGTTTGACAGATGAAAAGTAACTTGCTCAGGCTTGCACTCTGTGTAATGGTTAAAGCTGCAATTCCAGCCCAGATCAGTTAGCTCAAGAGCCCAAGTTATCAGAAAGAATATTGTGGTGTGACCTGAGCAAAGGCAGAGTCCTCTCAGGCACGTGGCCTTTCAAGTCCCATTGCTAGACATCCAGTCACTGTGACCTGGGACTGGGCTCAACACCCCTCTATGCTGTGGTCTGAGGTGAGAATAGGGGAGGTGGCACCTGTGACATGTCCTCTAAACCTGAGGGTTTTGTCGCACATGTGGACGGAGGATCAGATCAGCCCCTGCAATGAGCTAAATGTTTATGCTCTTTCCAAAAAACTCTTATGTTGAACCCCAAATTCCAACATGATGCACTTTGGAAGTGGAAATTATGGGAGGCAATTAGGTCATGAGGGACTGGTGCTTTTTGTAAAGGCAGACAGTTAGCTTGCTCTTCTTCTGTTACGTAAAGGGACAATGGGAAGACAGCAGTTTGCAGCCCAGAGAGGGCCCTCACCAAAACCTGACCTTGTAGGCACCCTGATCTCAGATTTCTACCCTCCAGACTGATGAGAAACAGGTTCCTGTGACTTATACGCCACCTGGTCTGTGAAATTTGTCACAGCAGCCCAAGCAGACAAAAACAGATCCTAGCTAAGAAGGGCTCCCATGGCAGGTGTAGCCTCAAAACTTTTTTGTATCTGGCCATAGCTCCCACTTATTTGATTTAGATAATCAAACCTATTTTTTCCACGTGTGCCTGGGTTAGTGCAAGACCAGACATAGTGCTAAGTGTCTTACACATGTAAGAGCTTCTGTCAGGGCCTAGGAGAGAGAACTCAGACTCCAAAGTAGATTCCAGACCAACCAAATGCCCCAGGAAATGGTGGAGAACCAGGGAGAGGGCCCTAGAGACCTGTCTTGCAGAGGAAGAGACAGGGGACCAAAGAACTGTGAGGTTGGTTGAGAGAGCTATTCTGGTGCTGTGATCCCCAAGTTCTGGAAGAAGGGTAGGTTCCTGCCTCTCACCTCAGAGGGAGCAGGTGCAGTGGGTCCCTTGGAGAGCTTGGCATGCATTCTTGGATGCCTGAGGACAATAAGACAGGTGTCAGACTCCAGCCTAGAAAATCAATACAGTGAGCAGTGGGTTGGTTGGGGCTCTGGGTCAAAGCAGGTGAATGTAGTTGTTGCTTACTAATTTCAGGAGCCAAAAAGACCCAAGTGCTCCCAATGGGCAAGCAGGTGTTTTCTGAGAGGACTGGCAGGGGTCTCTCCAGGACTGATTCAAGAAGGCAAACTACAGAGGCAAACAAACTGCAGCCTAGAGGAGCTGGGCTCTGTCCAGGAAGAAGCAGGCCACCCACTACAGCAGGAATCATCCCCTTCACTGGCAAAGCCACAGCCAGGATTCCCAAGGGACAGGGCCCAGGAAGGATCCACTAGAGTCCTCCCTGGCCCAGAGAGCCCGTGGCCTACTCCAGACAATATCTACATTAGGTGTGAAACCCACCCTACTCCTGCCCCTTGACCTCACCTGCCCCCTCCACTCTCAGCGGGTAAAGAACAGAAACCTCAGGGGGACATAGGGGTAGAAGGAGGAGAAAAACAAAACCAGAAAAAGAGGAAATAGCCACATCCCTTCCCAAAGGTGGGTCTCCCGGTTCACAGCAGCCCACCTGTCACCACTCATTGCTTGTTTACAAAACTGGAATTCTGGGGGCAATCATTTGCATAACAAAATCTTTTTCATTTAACCCAAATGATTCACCTTGGAAGACACATTTTTCCTTTAAATATAGACCTTCGGTGGTGCATTTTAAATTGTTAGGATAATTAAGGTTTTGTGTGTCTCTATCTTATCACCAACTGAAGAACGCGATTTTGGTAGCAGATACGCATACAGTGCCTTGTTCTCCTTTGGTCCCCTCCATGGGACTTGATCACTAGAAGCAGTCAGGGACTTGATGACCAATACGGGGACATGCCAGCTGTGCAAAGTGAGGTGCAGCCATAAACAAGAGCAACCCACTGCATTTCCAGATTGCTGCAGCTGAACAAATAGACAAATCATCCCAGCCTTTTCTCTCCCTGCATTTTCAAGCAGTAGGTGGTACAAATAAAAATACCACCTGGCCTTTGTATAGCACTTTACAGTTTCAGAGCGACTCTCTACTCTCCTCGTCACCTAAAGACATTCTGCAGCACCCACGCTCAACCCCAGACCATTCACACCCCAATTCCACCCACACTCCTGCTTTTCCTGGTGGCCAGCCCCGTGCCAGCCCCTGTGGGGGAGGCTGCGTGTTCCCCTACTCCACGTGTCCTGAGAAGAGTTTCCTCATCGAGCCAGCCAGCCAGAAATGTGGGCAGAGAGCGAAGGGCAGCTTGTTCAGGTTCTGTTTATTATGTTCTCACAGCCTTGTTTATAGTAAAGGTGAATGACATTATTCCACTTTGCATGGTAATGAAACAACTCAGTGAGGACTCTCAGCCAAGCGGTGATACGGCAGATGAGCTGCTACAAATCTGTTGTGCTGGCGAGTGACTCAGTGAATGCTACTGTGGATGGAGTGGCATTCGGTGCCCAGCCACCTTTTCCACGCCTGGCAGAGGGGAAGGGGCAGAAGGACAGAAAAGAAAGAAAAATCAAGAAAGGAAGTTTATTGAGGGGACTGGACACCAGCCCAGTGACCACAGACTGAAGTCTCACATCAGGGCCGCCAGTATCTTGTGGAGTCCTGAGACAACACAGGGACCAGAAGATGTCTTTGTTCTTGGCCTCCCCACAGTCTCATGCCCAGAGGCATGGCGGCACACTTGGCGCATGCGCACTCAGTGCCACCTCATGTTTTAACTCAGGTACAGATTTAAAGAGGGCTAACACTTAGCAGATTTGAAGAAGAGATTGGGAAGCTGCAGCTCCTCTGCCTGGCTTGGATGTGGGCACGCACAGGGTAGGCTAAGTTCCGAGCGCTCTTGATGGTAGGAGGCCATCCTGCCTCTGAATGTGCCTCTCCTCAGCTTTCCCTCTGGGAGGGGGAGGAGCAGGCATCATGATGACAACTTCTCTTTCCTGCCAGGCTCCTTCCTCTTCCACATTCCCATCCTCCCCCAGCTCTCAGCACAATAGCCTCATAATTTCCTCACAGCAGTGCCTGCTTGTCCACTGACCAGAATCTGGGGTACCTGGACTTCCCAGCCTGGCCAAGGAGAAGTCACGCCCAGAGGCCAGCCCTACAGCCCGGGCAGAAGACCTCTTTACAGCTTTGGTTTGTCAGAGCAGCAAGATCTGGTGAGAGCACCATTGAGTGAAACCAGCTGGCAGCTTCCCAGCTGCCTATCCAACCTGGGACCGAAATGGGAATGGGAAGGGCATGGATCAGGGACCAACCCCACCATAGCCTTGGAAAAGCCTCCCAGATCCTGATATTCCCCAGAATGTGCCGCCCTCTGCTGAGAAATGCGCAAGTTGTTGTGTAGCTACTGTTTTCACTACCACAACATGCTTCACTCACTACCTGAGTTCCAACTCCCTTGCTACATGGCTGTAGGCACAGAGGCACATCCTGACTCACAAAGACCAAAAACAAAAGCACATGACAACAGACAAAGGCGACCTGGCCCACCAGGCAAGCCTAGGAGAAGCGCTGTGCACGAGACTCAGAAAGCGTGGCAAAGCATCTCTGGACCAAGTACCCCTGCCGCTAGCTCTTGGCATACCTGCTGCCAGGTGAGGCGTGTGGCTTGGACCCAGCCCTTGGATTGCAGAGAAACAAGTCAGATTGAGAGGTGGAGAGGCAGCTCCCAAGAGTCCAGTTCCAGAGCTGGCAAGTTTCCTGGCTGTGCTTTTGCTTCTGGGTGGGTTCTCACCCTGTCACCCTGTCACCCTGTCACCCTCTCACGCTGCCACTGTATTTTGCCCTTAGCCTGCTTCTCCTTAGTCCTTAACTGGTGCTTCCTCACCTCCTCTTCACACTGGCACCCCCTGCAGAGCCTGAAAGACTACTGCCACCCAGCTCCCAACTACTGCCACCCAGGTCCTAACTACTGCCACCCAGGTCCCACCAGGCTCTCTGACTCAGCTGATCTGAGGTAAGACCTGAACAATTTGGTTTGTAATACCCCCCACATGAGTCAAATACATAGGCAGATAGAGAGCCACTGTCTTAAAACGTCTTTGCTCCAGGCCCACAGGCCACTACACACCCAGGAGCTTATGAAACATACAGATTCCTGGACCCTGCCCCAGATCTATCAGCTCAGCATGTCTAGGTGTGGGACCTGGACAACATTTATTTGCACTTGTAACAGGCTTTGGGGGGTGATCCTAGCACACACAAAAGTTTAATAAAATGCTGCCCCAGAGGATCCCTTTCCACCCTAGAGGTGCCCTGGGCTGTGAACATTTGTCAATAATTGTTCTACTCAGTCCAGCAAAGGCAACAGCAAACCTCACACCATCCCCCAAGCAGGTCAGCACTCCAGTGGAACCAAAACGCCACTCAGACATGGAGAGAGGAACTCAAAACTACAGCTCTGCCAGCCCCCTGCCTGGGTTTGTCTTGAGTCTGCAGAGACGCCAGCCCAGAGCAGGCCAAGCATGAGGAGTAAAGGAAGGTGGAACTTGGAAGCGGCTCCAGTGAGGCCCACCATGAGGTGAATGAGGCTTGTGAGGAAAAAAGAAGGGCACAGGGGCAGGACCCAGAGACATGGAAGGTTAGGGATGAGGTATGTTTAATATTGCTCTAGATGTTGTAAACATTTCTCTTTGTCTCATCACAGACCAAAATCTCAGTTGGCATGAACAAAGTGCCTAAAAGCAGGCATCAGAGCAGGGAGCTCTGTGCCTTCTGTGGGAAGCAGGGTGTGCAGGGTGGAAGGAAAGCCCCCCACATGGGAAGATCATGTCTGGAGTGTGCCAGTCCAGTGCTCACAGTTGTCAACACACAGATGCTCCACAGAAGTACCGTAAATAGAGCTACCATGTTCTTCTGTACACAGACTCATGCCCACACGCCCTTTTTTATCTACATAATTCAGAACACTGAAGCTTGGTCCTTCATACCTCCCACTATGGGGAGGAATCACCAAGATGCAATAACACCACCACTGACAGCCTTCAGTCCACTAACAGTTGAAGAGAACTCTAGGCCCCAAATGAAGTCCCACACAACATTCTTACTCCAACCTTCCTCCTTGGGGTAGTGGAAGTGGTGAAAAGAACCTCCCCAGAACATAACTCCACAGTTCCAATTTATATGCACCTCATTTTCAACAATAAAGTTGGCAGCAGATGCACATTTTATATGTAAACAGCATTTATATTACCCTGTTAGATAATTTAATCATTAAATTAATTCTGGCAGCTTTAGCTAAGAATGGATCCCCCCACACACACTGGGATGGGAAGATATTATCTGCCCTAACTAGGAACACTATTTGAGGCTTCAGAGTTCTTAAGCATGAACTCCCACAGGTCTGTCCAGTGTTGGACCAGGAAGCAGGTATTTCTCTCTTTCCAGAAGGTCATCCACACGTGCCAACCCTCACTCACAGACGACAATGGCTGACGCGGAGAAGTAGGCACTAACACTAGTAGGACTCAAGGGCCTTCTTGGCCTTGTCTGGCTGTAGCCAAGGAAGAAAGTGATTCACAGTTATAGGACAGGAGTGCAAATGCAGGGACATAATCTAAAGATGCCCAGCACATCACCACAGGACAGTGCTTTGGCTCATTCTCCATTGCCCACACTCCAAGGCCTTTGTCTAATCTCGTGCCCATTTCATTCTTCAAGATAAAAGGTCTGTAGATTTGCAAGGAATCTAGAAGCATTGCACAGAAATTCCCAGTAATAGCTCCACCACATTCTTTGTTATTCACATCCCTTGGAAACCAGCATCCTCCAGGCTCCTTTTCCACGGTCCAGCCTCCCTGCCGAGGATTCATACACTCCATGCTGCTCTTGTGGTAGTTAGTTTTTTCTGCACAGCTGGAGGAAGTTCTGTGCTCTTCATCATTCATCCTCCAAGGAAGTTTCCTAACATTTCCAACAGTGGCCGCAGGGTAACATGGAAGCATTTTAGGAAGATATCCATAGTTAAATGTTCACAGTGATCTTCTTATCCACACCTGCATATTTTATGTTCAATCCCAAAGGCTAGCAACTGAGAAGGACGCTGATTCTCAATAGCCAAGAGGGGCCTTTCTAAGGAAGCAAGCTCCCAGAATGCAAGCTGGAAAAAGCATCAGCCTGGCTCCCTGTTCTCCCCCATCATAATTACATGGCCTGCATGGAATGGGGGAGATGGGCAAACAGGGAAAGAGTTTTAGGCACTGGGGGAGCTGTCATGCTGTGGGAATTTACCTCCCTTTGCCAAGCTGTCTATCTTTCTAAGAGATATGTGTTGTCACAGGGCGGTGAGGGTAGAGAATACATTAAGCAACAAACAGGTTATATGGTGCCCCATTACAAACATCTACAGGTTTTACATTCCCTGGTCATTTGGAAAACATCTAGAAAAGTTCCTGGTAGAATTGAGGAATATTTGCAAGCTGTATCTTTCTTAATGACAGCTGTACTCAAAAGTCATTCCGGAAATGCAAGGGTAAGGAAGTCCTATAAATTTCCTAGGCTAAGATGGGCAGAATCACACGATCTCACACTGGTCAGTGGAAATGGAAGAAACAGGTGACTCTACAGAACTTGACCTGTCCCAGAGGACATCTGCCAATGATACTAAAAACCTGGGATTCCACATGACACTGCTGGAAGGCTGGGATTCCACAGAGACCTCTTTCCTACACTGTGAGGTCTCGGGACCTGGGGCTGGTCTTTACACTGGAAAGTGCATTTGCGTTATTTACAGACTAGCCTAGTTCAGCAACTTCTCAGTGGATGACCTGAGACATTATGAAGGTCAAGTTGTTGATCCACAGAAGGGTGACACCAGCAAGGTGCTACCACTAACTTAAACACAAATATGGGAAAATGGAAGAGCATCTGAGCTCTGGCAGCTGGGTTACTCTTTGGAATGGCCCTTCATTTTCTCCTTGACCCCTGCCTCCTACCCCAAATGCCACCACCTTTAAACAGCTATGAGATTTCCCATTAGAATATGGTCTTGGCAGCAAGGGGAGGGGAAAGCCAGTGATTTCCAAGAGTCCCCATCTGAGGTTTAACTGAGCCTCCTCTGGCTTTGGGACAGCAAATCTAAGTACATTTTGGACCTCAGGAACCTGGGGTAAGAGTCTTTCTCCATGAGGCTGTGTACTTTTCCTTGGGCTTGGTCAAAGCAATTCAGGGATGGTTCCTGCATATTCTTTCTTGTAGCTTCTCGGGTCTGGAAGTCAATGTTTACCTGGAGACACAAACAGAGAACAAGTTTACAGACCCTCAAGGACCAAAGCACCTGGCAACTGGCCATAGCTACAGAATAATCATTAACAACATCTTCTATCTTTAACGCGATGTGGGCATTTCAGGCTGTTTCATGAAGCCTGTCTCTTGAGATCACAGCAAGAATCTTGTGAAGTCTGAAGACTGAGTATTCTTAGTTTCAACTTATAAGTAAGGACGCTGATGAAAGTTAGAATACTTGTCTAAAATAGTATAAGAAGTTATTAGCAGAACCAAGACAAAAATTTCCAAATCAATCGACTCTTAATCCAAGGAGCTTCCCTAGAGTAAGCCTTCTCCTTAGTCCTTTCATAACTACTAAGGAAATAGAGACCCTTAGAGAGATGCTGGTTAGAATGTAATTTGTACTCAAATCAGCATTATAAGGGGCTTATAGCATCCTACTTATCCCACTGGTAAAAACTTCATGCATATCAAGTCAAAGTACAACTGAAGACTTAGAAGCATATATTGCATCTGAACTCATAGACAACAAATATTGTTGTTCAATTAAGCCCTCCCAACTGAAATTCTGTACTATAATTCACAATAGCAACACATAGAAATTCATCATACTTAAAATAATATAAATAACTGTAAATATTCATTCATGAGTGGCAAATATTAAGTAGGTAACATCTCTAATACTCAGTAGTCTTGAAAGATAAGTAATATTACTCCTTTTTTTTGTCCTTTTGAGACAGGGTCTCGCTATGCAGTTCAGACTGGCCTTGAGCTCACTTCATAGCCCAGGCTGGTCTCCAATTTGCAAAAATCCTCCTGCCTCAGCCTCCCAAGTACCAGGATTACAGGTGTGAGCCACCATATCCAGCTATATTAATTCTCTTTTTTACACTGGGGCAAATGAGATTCAGAAAAGTTGAGTAACTTGACCCTGATCACACAAGTTAATAAGGAGCTGAGATTGGAACAAAATCCCAAAGAGGATACTTATTGTATTAAACTGCACTAATTTTTGCCAGGAAAATAAACATGGACTTGAGAGTATCTAATCTTATAAAACCCTGTAGCGGCACAATTCCTGCCAGTTCATGTTTGACAGACAGTGAAGATATTCCTAATACAGCTGCTTTGACAAATGTTCTGAGCTTCCATTCCTTTTGGGCTGGGGATGTACTGAGCAGTAGAGCATTTGCCTAGCATACACAAGACACCAGCACCATAAAATCATCACCATCACCATCAATATTATCATCATCGTCATCACCATCAACATCATCATTAACATCAGCAGCAGCATCACGAACATCACCATCATCACCATCATCACCATCATCACCATCATCATCATCATCATCATCATCTATTTAAGGCCACTAGAGTACTGCAGCTTAGCTCAGGTAGAAGAAAGTCTCCACCAAGTCTGGCTCAAACTCCTCCAAGGAAGGAGATGAGAGCCAGCAGCCACAGACTGAGGTCTCACGAGATGGTAGCAGAGGCCTACCCACCTCCCGTGGAGCCTGCACATCCACGAACTCTTCAAAGATCCTGTGGGCCTTGGAGACCAGCTTCGCTGTAGACCTGGTCTTTTTGAACTCTTCACAGGCCAACCAGAACTCCAGGTTCTCCTCACTGAACTCTGTCTTCAGGAAAGCACGGAAGGCGGCCACCCCATCTGAAAATGTGGAAGTAGAAGTAGAAAGATAGAAAGAAGTTTAAATTCAAGGGCTACAGAAGAAAGAGAAAGATGGCAATGTAATGTGAGGGTCCTCAATTGTCCAGGCCCACTGCTTCTTCACATCCCCTTGAAAACTCTACTCCCTTAGGGCTAGACATCCTCAGAGCAAGCTATGCCTCTTCTTCAGAGATTAGAGTACTACCCAGGGAGGAAAGTTTTAAAGTTATGATCAAAACAAGGCCTGGTCGCTTCTAATCATTCCTCCATGCTCACTGCCTGTTTGCTAACAGAGATGGCTGTTCCTGGAGCCCCTGCTGAGCCTGTGTTGCTAATTAAACTAAAACAATGCATGTAATCTATTCCTTCCCCATCCAAGCCAACACAGTAAAAACATACGCACACACACACACAAACTTGAACAAGTTAGATAAACTAGAGGGAAACGTGAATCTCTCAAGGCCAATTCCTTACTGCTCCCTCAAAGTAAATCCCCCTATTGAGAGTCAGTCTTAATATCCCTCTGTCACATAGATAGTAGCCCCAGGCTTTTTTAGAAAGGCTTTGAGGCCTTGTATTTTTATGTTCATTTTGTGCAGTGTTTAAGGTATTGGCTATTGAATTATATGTTTTAACTGAGACTGACTATAATTTTTCTACCAGATTTTTTTTTTTGTACTAGCGCTCAAACTCACAACCTCATGCTTGCCAGGCAGGCGCTATGCTGCTGAGTTATATCCTGGCTCTACCAGATAAGTTAATGATTAATGGCTTTTCATCCTTAAGAATCAACATCATATGTATTACCAAGCAGATCTTCAGATCAGCACAAGACGTTCAGGGTTGCCACATCAAGACAGCAGGGGAAATAACACTAATTTATAGCTTGCATCTCAATTTAACACTTTCATTTTAAACATTTTTAATAAGCATTTTAACCTTTAAAGTTCTCTCTTTTAATCAAATAACTGCTACCTATACAGGCTTCTACAAACTGTCCTCAGAAGAACAGATATATACTAAGATAAAAAAGTGGTGCCCTGGTTAAAAATGACTCTAGTAATGATTTTAATTTTTTTCTAAAAATTCATTAGGAGGACAAAAATGCTAGCAATTTTTAAATCTAAATGATGGTGGAACTGGTCAACTGATGTCCACCAGTACATACCAGGACAGTGTGCTGGCCCAGGTCACCCAGTAGCTTGCCAGTGCCATACTTTTTGGAAATGTTTTATTTTGCTAATTTAAAACACTTTTACTTCTACTATTATGAAAGTCATTGTCTGTCTTTGTCTTTCAACATAGGTATTTTAATGTCCACACTAGAAAAGTAATCATAAAAGCCAAGACCTTTCATTGCAAGGAAGACCCAGGGGTTTTCATAGGTCTCCCAAAGTTAAGCTTTAAATCCCGAGAAGATTTAAGTTTGGAGGACTGAGGTTAAATTATATTAAGAAAAGTAGAGTGACTACGCAATTGCAATTTGTCATCCAAGCCAGGACATTTCTGAGTGTAAAGGGTGAACCACCATTAATCACATGGGGATGATCAGATCAAGCCATGATGGCCACAGCCAACACCCAGGACACACAGTCTGCCAGCTCAAAGGCATGGAGTGTGAAGAAAGCAGAAAGTAGTATTAGCCATTTCCCATCAGGCATGATGGAAATAAAATTATTCCTGTGCCAGGAAAAAGAAGAGAGCATTGTGGCTTCAAACCAAACAAGATGTCTACATAGGGAACCTCCACTCCATTCCTACACCGAGATCAAAGTTCTGGGAAAAGAATGTGAGTTCACGATAAATGGGAATCAAAGTGAGCATACAATAGGAACATGGCGGTGTTAAGGCAGAGGTGGTCTGAGAATCATATATTCATTTCAACTATGATTTTTAAATTACTAATGTACAAAGCATTGTTCAAAGTCTTGGGCTGCATAAGAGAGGGAATCTTATCGTTGCTGCCCATTAGGTTCCCAAGGGTGCTCACTTTGGCAGCTCCCCCATACCCTGGGCCTCAGCTTCCACATGGAGGAGATCTAGACATTTCCATGGGCTCCAGAGTTAAACTTGGGTTTGAGAACCAGCGCACTTGGCAGGCGAGGGGCCTCCTGTGGCAGAAGGGCAGAGGAAAAACACTGGGGCTGGAAACACCATAAAAAGGCTCAGCACCTTTGGGAACCAAGGAGGTACTGGTTCCGCAAGGGAGGACTCAGCAGTGTCCAGCAGGGGGCCCAAGGCAGAGCCGAGGCCCACAGGCCGGAAGTCTCCCCACACACATCCACCCTTTCATTCATGTGAGTTTTTAAAGTAAATTCATCTTCAACTGATACACAAAAATTATACATACTAATGGGGTAACAGTAATAGTCCATAAATCTATACATTGTATAGTTTAAATCAGGTTAAATATAAATTCCTCAAACATTTACCATGTCTTGATGGTAAAACCTTTTAAAATCCTTTCCTCTATCTTTCTAAAATTTACACTACAGTATTGTTATGTATAGTCAACCTCCCCAATCCTCCTACAATAGCTCACCAAACTCTCTACTTCTCCCTAACTACAACTCATCACCCCTTGGTTAACATTTTCTGATCCCTCCCCCTCCATATTCTCTCTCTCTCTCTGTATGTGTCTCTCTCCCCCTCTGTCTGTCTGTCTGTCTCTCTCCCCACTCTCTTCAGCTTATGCTAACCACCACCCTATTCACAACATCTATGAGATCAGCTTTTTTTATCTTCCACATATGAATGAGATCAGGCACTACTTGCTCCATGTTTACATGCTGTAGTCAAGGAGTGGGATGCAAAGGGGAGCAAGGATGTCCACGTCTCTAAGTTTATCCAGAAAAGGAAAGAGGAAGTGACTCACAAGAGCCTGTTGCTTTGTTGTTTTTTATTTGTTTTGTTTTGGTACAGGGACTCAAACTCAGGACCTTGCACTTGCCAGGCAGGCATGTGCCACTGAGCTGTATCCCCAGTCTGAGCCTGTTATTTTTAAGCCAGAAGAAACTGACTTCCTTGAATGAGAGAGTTGAAGTTGGCCATTTATATCAGATTTTGCTATTTTTCACTAAATAAAATAAGTGCGCCTGACCAAGTTGAATGTAGTTATAGATAAGAAAGAAAAAAACAACCACATCTCTACCTTCCTCTGTGGCACTGCTGAGGAAATTCTGTCTGTGCCCAAGCTAGACAGGTACATAGATGATCTCTTTCCGTCTAGGCCCCTGCTTGGATGGGTCTTTGTGGGGATTGAAGAATGTGGCTGTCCTCCTTCCACTACAGAGGAGGAAGCTGATTCTGAAAGAAGCAACTGGCCTGATCTCACACCACTAATGACAGGTAGCAGAAACCTTAAGACAAGGTGTACTCTCTCTGGATCCAAAGTCATGGCAATGCCATTCCACTGACTCATCCAGCCCTTGGGCGACCCAGGTGATCTGCTAGGCACCGGGAGCAGACACAAAGTGGTCTCACTCATGGCACTTGCCATCAAAGGGCAGACTGAGCCAAGAAAGCATAATTATGGCGATTCTGACATAGTGCCATAAGTTACATGATACGTAAAGTACAAGGGGCTAAGGAGGGATCCTCAGGGGTGTTGGAGTCCCTCTGAATGGGGAAGGAAGACCTGCAGGAGGAAGAGGCTCCTACAGAGTGACAGGAAGGTGAGGATAAAGAAACTCCACAAAAGAAGGAAGAGGCATATGGAGAATTCAGGAAGAGGAAACCACATACACGAAGGTGAGAATTAAGAAAGCTGAGTAATTAGAAAGACTAGTGTTTAATAATAATAAGATAGCTAAAAAATTATACAAAAGAGACACTTGCATTCCTATGTTTATCGAGGCACTATTCCCAATGGCCAAGATATGGAAGCAGCTTAGATGTCCATCAACAGATTAATGGATAAAGAAAATATGATATACATGCATGAAGGGGTGTTACTTAGCTATAAAGAAGAATGAAATCATGTCATTTAAAGGAAAATGGAATTGGAGTGTCATCATGTTAAGCAAAATAAGTCACAAAAGACAAGTATCACATGTTTTCTCTCATATGTAGAAACATTAAAAAATAACCTAAACATATGAACATACTTTTAGAACTAGCATACACCAAGCAGCCTATGAAAGAGCCAGAAAGATTACCAAAAGCCAGAGAGGAAACACTGCAAGAAGGAAAGAGTGGTCACTGTGTCCAGTTCCATCCAGAGGCCAAACTAGATAAGTCTGAGAGGGGTCACAGAGTCAGTGCTCATGGGCAGGGGCAGTGGCGGTGAATGGTGTGTTGGGCCCTGGCCACACTGTGGTAAGTGGAGAGGGAAAGGAGAGTACAGGTTGGAAACAGTTCACTGAGATGCTTCCTGCAAGAGATTTGGCAGAGAAGGAATCAGAGCCATTGGACATCGCCAGAAGGAAATGGAAGGTCGGGAAGGAGTTTTATTGCTTATTTTTAAGATAGCTTTGGATATATTAAACATCGATCTGATAAAAAAAGATTTGATGACCAAGAGGACTTGAAGTCAAAGGACAGAAAGGGGCTGACTAGAGAGAGGGAAAATGTGGCAGAAGGCAGAAAAAATAGGTCTGGGAACCCAATTAGGATGGTAAGAAGAGGAAAGGCTATGTGTGAACACAGGCAAGTTACTAGTTTCAAGCAGGAAACTAAAGTTCCTATCTGCTATTAGCAGAGGGGCCTAGGTAGGGAAGGCAGGATTTTGTGTTTACTTATTTATTTGGGGTATGAGGCAGAAATTTTTTTATTTACTATCTGCCACCCTTTCTGCTCAAGATTTTACAAGACCTCAATTCAATCTATTTTTGTAACAATGTTGATCCATAAATAGTATCAATCTCACTTTCTTAGGAAGGAACTAAAGATTAGAAAGTCGAATAAATGGCCCAGTTACACAGCTGGTAGGGCCAGGGTGCCAGCCAGGTGCCCACATAACTCCAATGCAATATTTTTGCAGATGCATTTGCCAGAAAAAGAAAGGGAAAAGGAGAGATCGAAAATTGAAATACTAGTGTTTGGAAAGAAGATAAATATTAGAGAAGAGAGACCAAAACGTGGAAGAAGTTGTCTTTCTTGAGGTCAGAAGTAAGGAAAAAGACTGGTGGGTAAAGAGAGAGATGGGCAGGAAGGAGACATACTAGGGAGGCATCAAGTTGGACAGCATTGATCTGTGTTTAGGATGAGGCTGCTTAAAAGGTATTAAATTTTAGAGCCATGGCATGAACAAATCCACCTCACAGAACTGTCAGGCTACTCTAATTTAACAAATATCAAGGAATAATTTAAAATACTCAGTTGAACAATGACAAGAGTAGCATGTCCTGTCTTGTAAAGATACCTAGAGTGGGAAGAATTGGGAAAAGCAACCTTTGGAGAATAAGTATGGATGTGGTAGGCAACATCAAACAGTTGTAAAAACCCAGGCTTTGGGTCTTAGAGAGGATAATGATGCACCAGAAGAGAATAAGAACTTTTAACTTAGGAGCATGTCTATCATTCGAAGACAGGACTGTCCCACCCAGGCTGGTGAATAAACCTTGAACCTGGAAAACACCAAGGAGTTAGGAACTGGAAGTTGGAATTAAGAAAAGGAGAAGAATAGAAGAAATTTTTTTAAAAGTTGGAGTCAGAGAAAGCATTTTCCATAACCACAGCAAGCATTAATGAGCTTTTACTGTGGGCACCACACCGAATGCCTTATGAGACTTACAGCACTTGTTCCTCATAGCGATCAATGGCATAGGGCCTGGTGTTTTCACCATTTGAAAGGAGAGAAAACCAAAGCTTAGAAAAGTGAAACAACTTGCCCAAGTTCCCATAGCTAGAAGAGGCAAGGATGCCAAACAGCAAAGCCAGCATCCATATATGCATCAGTGGTCTACTATCCAGGTCTGTGGATGGTAGGGCCCACTGACCACTTGGCCAGTGGACCTTGAAGTGAAGAGAAGAGCCTCATGTATAGCAAGACAAGGAGACCATAAGAAACACCACGGAGAGCAATAGTGCCATCAAAGACAACAACAAGCAGGGTGGAGAGAAATGGAAAAGGATGGAAGAGTATCTGAAAGTCAAAGAAAAGCATAGCAACAAGAATGGCCATAGACCAAAGAGTTCAAAGAATTCCACTGCAGAGAGCTGAGACTCGGCAGGGTGTGGCTTACAGTAACACACGCAGCAAACTCACAGCCAGGCGGGCACTGCCGGGCAGCTTCGGAAAGGCAGTGTACTTCAGACTTCAGGTCCCACCCGGGGCAGACACACCACAGGTCACAGCTGGGAGCACAGTCCTGAGCAGAGCCAGGCCTATACTTACTGTACCACCTCAGACGACGCACTTGTCTTCACTGGGTCTCAGCACTCTCAGCTGTAGGAGGGCACTGGATTTGGTGAGCTCTTCCAGGTGGAGTTCACACTTGGCCCCATGCCTCATCCTACATTCACTTCAAACACTGCTTTTAGCTGCTTGTGTCCCCATGCCTTACTTCCACTCCCCTCATCATTGATATCATCACCTATAAGTTGAGGACTTACTCCAGACCAAGTTCTATGCTGTCCACTTTACCTATATTAACCAATTTTGTCTTTATATCAACCCTACTCTTGAAAGAAGACAGAGGATCTGGAGCCAGACAGCCGAATTCGAATTCTGCATGACTTTGGAAAAGTACCTAAACATCTTGAAGCCCATCTGTAAAACGGGCTTAATACCAGAAATTACTATATTTGGTTGTTACCAGAATCAAATGAGCCAATCCACAAAAAGTGCCTAGTACTCATAAGCAATCAACAAATGTTAGCTCTTTGAAAGTTTGTTTTGTAAAAAAGGGAAGCAAGACATAAAGAATAGAGCTGTCTGTTGTCTCTTTTTTAGGAAAAGGAGTTGCCAGGGTTTGCACACACATCTGCATGGCTTTGAAGCCCGCTCCACCTGCGTCTTCTCTGGTAATGGTTAGAAGGTCTTGGAATGTCACCTCTCCAAGTAGGGATGGGCAGTAACTCCAACCAGGCAAACACACTGAACACATGTACACTGCAGCCCTGAAAATGTGCCATTTGGCTGCCAGACCTGGAGCTTCTCCAGGAGGAAGACACCTGCCAGCATCTTCTCTGTGGTGAGAACTGAGGCCATCGCGTACCCCCCAAGAACTGGAACCTGCCTAAGTGCTCTCTTCTCCCGCAGCACTGACATCCAGCCCGATCTCCGCTCTTGCATTTAGAGAGCACACAATCATCCCCCCAGAGATGCTGTGGGCCTTCCCAGAGCAGACAGGCATCTTTCCCAACCATGGACCGCAGAACACCCATGTAAAGATGCTTGCTCTTGTCTTTCTCAGCCCAATTGGTAGCCTGCATTTCCAGAGCTAGGGCTCAAAGGGAGCAGGACGACAAACAAAATATGGCACTTGGAAGTGGCTGGGGATTTCAAGGACAGAACTTGAGAGATGGAGAAGAGGAGAGAACGGCTCTGTTCCTGTGGGCCCTTCTGAAGGGTCTGGACCTAATAGCAGCAGAGAAAGATTGAAGCAAAGATGTCCCGCCACACAAGGATCACACAAAGATCACAAAGGCCTACACAGACTACAGACTGTACCTTCCCTCAGCCACTCCTCCGCTCACCCACTTTCCCCAGCCACCCATCTCTCAGGCCCAGCCCCTCCCCACCCTTTCCATGGTCCCAAGGCCAGTGCTGAGCAGGCAGGCCCTAGAGGGTCACTGTGGAGAAGGGGAAGTGGGAAGGGGTGGGAGGTGCCCACTGCCACAGGAGCAGGGCGCAGAGCAGATGGCAGCAGCAGGCTTCTCTTTACAGACCACATGTCCCTCACCTGGCCCCCTCTCCTGCTGAAGTGATGCAGTAAACAAATTGCATGGGACTGGGGCCAGTGGGATTTTTTTTCTTCCCATCTACATCTTTTCTCCTCTTCCATCTACCTCACACCTCCTCCCAGCAAGCTTTTTATCTGCTCCTTCCTCTAACTGTCCAGCACCTTGCCCTACCCCTCTCCCCTTTCTTTTGCCCCTGCCCTTTCTCTCCTCGGTGCTTCTAACTTTCCCCTTTCTCTCTACCAGGACCCTCTCCTGGCCTTCTGCTTGTCATAAACTGCAGATGGCTCAGAGGCAGGCAGCCCGCTCAGCTCTGAAAGGCCCATTCACAATGGCTATGTCTTACATTGGCCGTGTGTCTTCTGCCAGATCCCATGTGCCCCACACACAGGGACAGGATTCTCAGGGATCAGAGCCCTGCTCTACAACTTCCACTGATTTCAAGCCGCTGGGAAGAGTGACTTCTCTTTGACCACCGAAGTTATTCTGCGGGGAACTGAGTTCGGGTTTTAAGTACACTAGCTAACTATGCCTCAGGCAACAGGGTTAACTTATCTGTGCCTCAGTTTCCTCATCTGTAAAATGCAGCTATGATTAGCACCTCCTCTGGAGAGTCACAGGAGTGTGAGGAGTTCACACGTGTAAACGCACTCAGAAACTGAGCCATAAACAGGGAACACAGAGCCAACCTACATTAATGACTGTGATTTTTGTACATTGCAACTAATGTAACTAGTGCCAAATGCAATCTTGGTGACTTAAAAGGGGAGGTGGTGAGCAGTTTAAGAAACTGGGAAAGGAGCAGGAGGATCTGCCTTGTAGTCATTTCACCTTCGTTTCATTTGAGTCTTCTTTGAATGACACTATGAGGAGTCAAGGCTCCAAGTACACAATAAATTTTCCAAGCTAAGTGCCCATCCAGTTTTGCATCCTGGATTCCTGGAACAAAGGAGAAATATTGGCATCCTTTTGGAAAACCACAGAATCTCCAAGAGCACGCCGTGGCTGCACATGCTGCCAGTTGCCGGCTTTCTCTCTCCAGTTCTTTGATGCAGGATGCTTACATAAGGAGAGAAACTGGGTCACTATGAATGAGTGGTGCAGCTGGTGTGGCAGGGAGGGTGACTTAGGTAACAGTCCAAGGTCCAGCAGCCCCAGTTTAGCTGGCATCAGGGGTGGGCTTGGGCTTGCTCAGTTCCCAGACAAGATCACAAGAATAAAAGAATCTTTTTTCAGCTCTGTGTTTACCAAAGTGCTCTCCCAAAGATCACAGTCATCTTTTCTTCCTGATCAATTGGAGAAAATAGCACAGTGAATGGGTTCCAAGATCTTTTTTAGACCAGAAAAGGAAAATACATTTATAAAATCCAACATAGATAGGTAGTGAAGTCAAATCCTCTTTGATTTGGAACCATGCCACTGATTTGAAATTTGTGATGAGAATAACATCAGGATTGGTGCTTTTTTTTGGTGTGTTTTATTTTATGAAATAAAGGCTTTTAAACAAATAACTGAAGACTGAGCAAGATTTAGGTAGGGAGCTTACAGAACAAACAATTGCCAATTTCGATAGTTTTTAGCAAGCAATTGGCATGCTAATTATATTTCAGTCTTGTGATTAACATAATTTTCTTCAATGATCTCTACTTTGTTAGTACATACATAGCAAAATGATATATTATGGTTGTAATAGGGCTTGAAGGCTGTGAGGCGCTTTTGTGCCAGAAAGGAGTTGAAAGACCCTGTGATTATACCCTACATTGGACTCAAAGAATGATGCCCTGAGGTTGCATAGCTTATGATTCCTAGAATGTGGAAATAGAATAAGAAGGAGATCCTAGGCCTTGCAATTCCTATTCCAGTGTTTTTTCTTGTGTGTGTGTGTGTGTGCGTGTGTGTGCGTGTGTGCGTGTGTGTGTGTTTCCTGTCCTATCAAGCAGAAACTGAGCCAAGCAATCAAAAAAAAAAAAAAAAAAAAAAAAGGCAGAGCCTGTATCTGTGAGACACTGGCAAAGAACTCTCTACTAAGTGGGGGCACAAAGGAGACATGAGCCTAACAGGAAGAAAGTTTAGCATTTACAAATGACTTCTTTAATGAAGACGTATTATCAAGCCTCACACACACTCACTGACAGCCTAAAGGATTTCAAACAGTAAGTACCCCAGAATCTTTCTTAGGTTGGCATGTAGAGGAGTACAGTACAGATTCTTAAGAAGGGATCATGTCAAATTTACCTATAGGGTTTTTAAAAACTCCATCTGCAATGGGTCTCTCTCACTCACATGGAGGGGAAGCAGGAAGCTGTGAGAAGAGGACACCAATAGCTCAGGCAGCAAAGGGTGAGCAAAATAGAATTGGAATGAGTCCCATTGCTGATTCTAGGACTAACTGCAGTTGGCTACCTCAGGCTATCTGTGGGGTCAGGAAGCTGACATGCTCCTGGACATATAAAATGCAAAAAATTCACTGTTTCTCCATGCATTTAATACTGTGTTATAGCAAAAACAATTTAAAAACAGCTAATTCTTCATCAAATGCCTTTATGTACAAGTCCACATTTAGCATTTCTGAACATCAGTCACACCAAATTCTCACAACAGTTCAAAGCAGGTCTTAGGTTCCCTTTTTACGAAAAGGAACGTAAGGTTTATAGAAAAAAGGTAATTTGCCCATGGTCACATAGCTGACAAAATGGGTTTTGGAAACTTATCCAGTTGCTTTCATTCAGACCTTTTGCAACATGTTTTTAAGAGGTGCTGCACAGAGTCCAGACACTCCTTTTGTAAGCCTGACAGTACTCCACTGCCTCGGTGTAAGTTAAACTTACAATGCTGTGGAGAGAAAGCCAAGGATGTAAGGAAATTTCTTTCCTGCTCATTTCCACATTACATACATATGTCTAACGCTTAGCCTCAGTTTTCCCAAAAAGCATTCCTGCCATATTTGTTGATACGCTGTGGAACTCTCCACCCTGTACAGTATATGTGGGATCTGGGACACATGATATACCAATAAAGGCGTGGGGTGGGGAGTTAGACATTAGCAGGTCTACAGGAGAAGTGCGGGAGAGGGGAGAGGGGAGCCAAAATAGCATACATTTCCAGTTAAGTAAAGAAAAAAGACTTCAAAGTATGATACACATATCACCATTTCCTAGGTCTCAGACCTAAAGCATTTCCACAAAGCACAACGACATTTTAAAGTTACACAATGTGCACAGTCCTTTGCATACCTGGCTACATGGTTATCTAGTTCCAAAACAGGGCATACGGCATTCCTGCCTGCCATAGCCTACAGCTTAGTGACATCAGGAAAGAAAACATTCTTTAGAAGACCCTCTTGCCATGGGCTGGAACCTGGCTTAAACTAAGAATTTAATCTTTCACAAATTTCTTACATGATTAAAGCCCCAGAGAAAACACTGACCAACTGAAAAGGGCAGGAAGACATTTTGCAGTTCCAAAGTAACTTCTAAGAGAAATGTCTTAAAATTTATAAGCATTATAGTTACTCCAGTTCTCTGAACCCAGAAGTAACTTTCATGTGCATAAAAAGGTACCCAAACCTGCACTCAGTACAATGCCTTCATGGCACTGCCCAGCTTCTCCCCTGAAGGGGTAACACTGTTATCCTTTATAGTAAGTCCTACCTCTACTTCTGCACAACCATCTAGGTGTCTCTACTAAATTCTTTTAACTAAGAGCACAAAGAAGCAAGGACCACAGAAGTGAGTGGCCAGTTCCTCACTTCATCAGGACCCAGCTTCCGAGGGACAAAGGGTCACAATGCCTAAGGGCCAGGGAAAGCTGAAATACAACCTGCAGTCTCTGTGCATTTCTTGAAAAGTCATAGCTGCCTGCCCCACCAGGATGCCCCAGTTTTGTGTCCTGCTGATTTGCTTTTGAGAGCAGTGCTTTTCTCACTTCAGTAGAAAACAGACCCCGAGGACCACCTCCAGGGATTCTGAGATAGGATGCAAAATTGTTCAGTTCTTATAAGCTCCTAACTGGCACTGAGGCTGTCTTCTTTGGATCACACTTTGAATAGCACTCTTCTAGAATCTTCAGGCACAGAGACGGATACAGAGAGGGTTGCCCTGTGAGTAGAAGCCTAATTGTTGAACTGTATGTTCTCCTGCTAATGGCTGTTTAGATGAATAATTTAAGGAATTTCATGAGCTGACAATTTAGTCTTTGATTGTTGTGGGTTTTCTGATTGACTTAAGTCACTGTACTTTTGCATACCACAATCATTACCTCAAAGTGGACTACTTGTTAAAGACAAAAGGCCTCTTTATCGGTTTTGTTTAGAAAATAACTCTGAGATAGGTGATAACTCTGCAAATGCAAAAGCGCTTTCAACACTCCCATTCCACTGACCTGGGTTTCTCAGGGCCTGCCAGTCAGCGTAGACACTCTGCTCTGTACAAACAACTAGGCAAGACTTAAGCTCCAAATAAATGCAGTGAGGTGCTGGGGTCACAGGTAAGCAGTGAGAGAGAAGGGGAAGAAATGCAGGGTAAGCTGCCCTTGGCATGAAGTAGAAAGGAATGAGTCTAAAAAATAAGAAGGAAGGAGAGATGGAGGAAGGAGGCAAAGAAGAAAGGGAGAGAAGAAAGGAGAAGGAGGAAAGAAAGGGAAGAAAGGAAGGAAGGAAGGAGAGGAAGGGAGAGCATTTATTCAGTTATTCAGCATTTAGGACTGAATGTCCTAAAAAGCTGGACAAAATAACAAACATATGCCTGAAGCTCATGAAGAATAAAAGTGGAAGACACACAGTTTTCTTCCTGTTCTGAAGCAACCTGTCACAAAAGATCTCTTATAAACTAAAAGCCTTCATTCTCCTGGGTATGAGTGGGCAAGTGAAAAAGCTTACACACATTACACACACACACACACACACACACACACACACACACACCTCTTCAAGCATTTGTCAAGCACAATTCATACGGTCAGTCTAATTGTTACTGGATGAACAAGAAAAAAACATACCAAATTAAAAAACATTAGAAATCCTTCCAATAAAGCTATCAGCAATTTCAAATTCCGTTTCATTTGTTAGTTTAAAAAAAAAAAGGAGGGAGAAAGAGCACTTAGCAAGTGATTTCCTCTCAGACCTTCCTGGAAACTGTTCCTCTTTGTACTACATTTATAAACAAATATGATTGGAAAGAAAACCACTCCAAATATTTACCTTCTAGATAATTTTAATTCTAAGCCTTAAAAACTATCTAAGCTACTTCCTTTTTGCCTGGGATTAGAGCCTACTAGGTGCCTTGCTAAGAAGGGACCTGGACAAGGAGGCCCTTTGGTCCCTTTTCTGGTTGCTGAAGCCATTTCAGCTTTGAAGCATTTTACATAACCCTGCAGACAGCACTGAGTCAAACCACCTGCTGTCAGTGGCCTGGCATTGCCCAGGCTCTGTGCTTGCTACACTGAACACCTTAGGACAAGAGAGTGGAACAGAATCCGACCTCTAACGCATCCTGCTCCTACTCCTGACCCTCCACGTAGAGGTGAGGAAATGGAATTCTAAGAGACTGGGGCTCCATCAAGGTAACCCAGCTGTCCTGCAGCACAGCTGGGTCAAAGCTGGGAGCACCGACCCGACTATCAGCTAGTGCTCTGTACTTAATCCAAAAGCATGTTCCTGAATTAAGTAGAAACTATGCTCTAAACTAAAAGCAACTGTTCTGCTCCCAGATCAATTGGGACTTCTAATATTGACAAGATAGAGTTTAAAAGGAACGCTGAATGGCAGCCTTCTCTTTGAAATCTTGAGACCACCTAGTGTGAGTCAGCACGCTGTATTTTTTCCTGTTACTATTGGTATGCACGCCAGGCTTCTCAGAGTGCTTTCTCCACCAGGGATGGACTTGACGTGTCTTCTTTATCATTGTGCCCCTTCCCAGCTGCACAGCATAGATTCTGCACATAATGATACTAAGCACATCATTTTTAAAACAAAAGAATGCTCCAATCACCCAGGCAGAGCAAGGATGGCAAGGATGCTTTATAGATTGAGAAAGAGGTGAAACAAACTTCTGGATTTTATTAAATAGAAAACTCGGGGAGGGCTGCTAGCCTATCAAACATTTTTCTGGAGCCCACTCTTTGCTTCATAGGATATTTGATTGTCTTAATCAGAAGCTCCACACATCTCTCATCAGCGCTGTGCCTCCTAAGGGACCAGCACAAACACAATCCCTGTGGAGAAGTTTAATCGGGGTAATTGAGTCACTACACCAACCCAAATTACTTAGACTTTTAGGGAGTTGTCAACACCCTTTAAAGTAACCTGGACACTAACTCTCCTTAGCTTTTACACAGTAGTAAACACGCAGTTTTAAAGGCTTTCAATTCTACCAAGAATCCCTCAATAAAGATCCGTTTCTTCTCAAGGACATTCATGCTACCTTTTTTTTTTTTTAATTTCCATACTAAACAGCAATTACAAAGCAGAATGCTGGACTCCAAGAAAGATCATAGAACTTCAAAGTTCAAAAAGCCTATTTCTGTAGTCATTTTACAAAGCAACAAAGTGGTCTCAACTCATAACCCCTTAGTAGAATCCCGATCCCAGAAAAGGCTTATTACATTCCCAGAAACCAAAAGCATCCCTGCCAGAAGCAGAACCAAGTATCTTCAGAGCTAGAAATCATTGAATCAAGCAAAATTAAATCTCTTAAATCTCCAGGTATTCCCACTGCCACAACATAAATAGATTTTAAGCATCCAATCACTAACCTCACCTCCATAAACCTTGTCCATAATAGTTTAATACTAAAAATTGGCTACAAAATTCATAACCTTACCCTCAAGACATGCTTATTTTGCATTTCATAAGGAAAAGTATCATTTTTTTAATCCACCATGCCCTTACACCTCTTTCAGTAAAGAGTCCCAAATCTTCTAACTGTCCACTCAGTAAATTTCTCAGATTCTGGTGACAGGTAGAAGCAAGTAATTCCAACCCCATTTTAGAATGAAAAAACAGCCTCAGGGATCTGAACTAAGTGAACTCAGTTGTGAGGCTGTAATAGAAATCGAACTTCAAAATGACCTTGAATCAAATCAAGCCACAAAAGAAGGTATAAATTGGTAGACACCTACCTAGCCAAATGTGACTCCAGAAAAATAGTCAAAATATTCTCATTTTTTTAAAAAAGCATTACTGTCAAATCTTAAATATTATCTATCATACATATGCCATTAATTTGACAAATTCATTGTGTGAACTTGCTGTTTGGAGTATGACCATATGTTATATATGCTGTTTTCTATGCTGCTTTATTTTCCTGCCTAAGTATAACCCATGAAATATTTAGGTAACTATTTGCCTCACAAAATTACTTGTTACAATGTATGCTTAGTCTTAGATTTTGATTTTGATTTTAAAATCTATTCAAAAGCACTCTTTAATTAGTTTATTAGGAATCAGGACAGAGTTGGAGGGAACTGTTCAAAAAGTTGAAAGCAAACTCACTTCTAACACCTTCTAAAAAATCACAGTGACACCATCAAGACCATTCAACTATCTCATGACTAAGCTGGCTGCCCAGTGCTCTAATTATACCAAACCATGTTCCCCAACTAAGTGGAAACAACACACCAGCTCAAAGCTTTCTGCTCCCAAATCACTTTGGACTTCCAACACTGCCATGACACATTTAAGAGGAACGTGGAATGTCTGTCTGAAACCTTCCTGTCTCTTCACAACACCCTCTCTCCTCCCACCTCTGCTCTGCCTCTGCCATGTACTGAATGCTGCCTGGGATTTCAAAGCCCAACAAATCTAGACTTGCTCATGAAGATAAAAAAGAGCTGGAAAGTTCGACTAATGACAAATTACCCTCCCCACACTGAAATACCCACAAGCCTTTCTGTCTTTGTAGGAAGCTAAGGTTAACAGCTGAGGAAAGAAGAAATGGAAGATGAGGGGAAGACGAAGTTGTTTTCTATTCAGAAACTGACTATAATACGTTTGAGTTAGTAATCCCTCATAAAAAAAAGACAATTCAAAATTCTATCAACTCAAGAGAAAATGAAATGCACAGAATAGCCCTTGGGGGTAAAGATTCAGCCCAAGGTCCTCCAGTGGAAAGGGAGGGGTCAATGCATTTTTTAAGCAGCATCTGGAATAGAATCTAGATTCCCTCATCTCATCAAAGCCTACACTCCAGACTCCTAAATCTTCTCTGACTAAAATTGCTGAGAAGAAGAAGGTTTCTTGGGACTAGACTTTGAACCAGAAAGTAGAAAAGGAGACCCTCAGCCAAAGCATTAAATTACCTATTTTCTTACTTTTCTGTTCCTTTAGTCAAGAGGCTCTGTGAGGGCAGGACTTGAAACATCTGGAACCCCCAGCCCAGTACATGGAGGCTTGGAGGCATTTGGACGACTTGCTACCATGCAATGGGACCAAAGTCTACTTACACTTATGAGAGAGAAGCACATCAAAGGAATCTGCCCACCTCGTGGCCTCCTCAGTGGATAATCTCCTAGGAAAGAAGAAACATCTTTTTAAAATGGCCTCCTCCTCCTCAGCCACCGCAAAAATTTGCTCAGGAGGACAAATTGGAACAACGGGGGACAAATGAAGACTGCACCTGAAATCCTGCAATTCTGCTGCTGTGAATTTGTACGTCCTTAAGTAACTGTTGGAAAAACCTCAGGGTGCAAATTCAGGGTATTGGTTTTCAATCTAAACAAAAGCTAAGTAACCCTATGATTTAAAGACGTCACGGAACACCAGAAAGAAACTGGTATTGGAATAAGAAAAGCAAGACTCAGCCCATGACTCTGTCTCTCTCTGTCACCTTGAGATCTTTGCCTCTGAAGAGAGAATAATGATGCCCGTTAGAGAGCTGGGTGAGGGTGAAACGAGGTGACGTCTGTGACATCATTTAATACAATTCCTGCACAAAATAGGCACTGAATCCAGATTATCTGAACCTAAGCATATTTTTAGAGTAACTTTCAATGTTTATTTCCAAATTGAGAACTCAGGTCGACAACTAAGTAGAACCAAAAAGTATCCTTCACCACCCACAACCCCTAAGCGATAGGTGACACGGCTCTCCTAGGAGGAAGGGCTCTCGTTCTGACACAGTGAAGGTATGGCTTCCTTCAGTCATATCAGGGATATCACAGGAGCTGCTGAGAGGCAGTAATGCATTGTCCTTGGTTATCTGGTCCGCAGTTCACTAAGACCAGGTCACGTGACTCAGCAGTGGACATCCCTTGGTGGGCACCCCGCTGTGTGTCCATACTACTCACTTGAGAGCACGGTTGGGTTTGTCAGGAAGGATAGCTGTGAAATCACTGCAGGAGTCTGACTTGTGAGACAGGCATCCCAGTCGAGTCCTCATCCCTTTGTTCCTGAAACAAGCATGGGACACAAGGGATCATAGCTCTCAGCTCTATAGAGTGCTCTGAAGCTGCTGCTTCAGGAGTCAAAGGGCATCCCCTCCTCCCCACACGGGCAGGTGACCCCTGAGGAGCTCGCGAACAGGCCAGGAGCACCTCCAGAGCCCTGGATGGACTCACTCATGCCTTATCTTGCCCTCTGGCATAGCAATAGGTCCCCTGCCCTGTCCCTAGAGGATGAATGATTTCTAAGGCTGACAAGGCAAGTGGATGATATGTCGATGAAGATCATTAGCTTGGAAGAATTTCTAAACTGAAACTCTCTGTGGGGAAAGGAAACACCGTGGTGACAAAACAACAGTTCACATTTTGCTTTCCCCCTCCGAGAGCCAAGGAGCTCCTAAGTGCAAAGCCCAGAAGTCATGCTCACACTAAGAGTAGAGGAAGGTTTGCAGAACACAGGTATAGCACAGAGAGTTGCAGCAAGGGCTTTGGGGCAAGTGATCCCCACAAAGGTTCTCCCCACTCATCCCCACCTGCAACAGGGCACAGATAGGAAGGGCTCAGCCCAGCAAGGGTGACTCCTGCAGTGAGGAAGAGGGCAAGGGACACAATGAATCATTAAGAACCAATACCCCCTTTGTCAGTTCTTCTACTTGGTTAACTAAACTCTTCTATGCCTATTTATATTTTGGCTTATCTCAATAAGCACTTTTAAAATGGTAAGGTATATGTTGAAATTTTTCATACATTATTTTCCAAATGGCCCTCGCAATGACAGGATCCAATGACAAATCACACTAATGCTTCTTTCCAACTTCCAACAGTGGCCCCTGTTTCCCTTTAACCAAGGACTGGCAAGCTACATCCCCACGAAGTGTCTGTTTCTGTACATGGAGTTTGACTGAGACAACACCATTGTTCCCATATTGTCCAAAGCTGCTTTCAACTGCAAGGGCAAAGTTAAGTAATTACAACACAGACCAGGTGGCCCACAAAGCTAAAAATATTTACTCTCTGGCCCTTGACAGAGTAGACCACTGAGCTTTAACCATGCTAACCCCTCATGTGGAAGGCAAAGGTGAGTGAGAAGAACTGACTAGCATCAGATCAGGACTCCAGACAGGTTTATAAAAGGGAGCTGCCACGTGGGCACTGGTGGCAATTTGCCAGGGAAATGGTCCTAGCAGATGCCATTCTCCGTATTGAAAGCAAGTCCTTTAAGCCTGGATATTTTTCTCCCTTTTCACAAATCCTAGAATTGGACAGAGACCTTAGAAGTCATACAATTCAGTTTTTTCCACATACTTCGGATAAATTTCCATCCCTGATCCTGGTAATTGTCTTTGTTGCCAGAAATCTTATCCAACAAATGCCTACTGGGCTGGCATTATATTTGGCAGGAATGGACAACATTTGTATTCCACAGCACATCTCTGAAGAACCTCTTAGGGCTAGAATATCCAAGTTTCCAGAAATAACTTCTCTCCTGCAGAAAATTGGCCTGCACCTCTCTTGTCAGCCAGACTACTCTGTGAGGCCACCTATTTCGTGGCATTTCAATACCCTGGCTATAGCTGTTCTTTCTGCTGACACCAGGAGCTTGTATGTGTCCACTGACTCTTCAAAATCGCAGGTACCCAATACCAGGCCATATAGGCAGCTGACCAAAGGCCCTTGAGCCACCACATCCCTGAGTCCAAGAAAGGTCCTGTTCAGGCCTCATGAGGCCAGAACCCTACATCCAGTGAGCCAGTTCATTCCTCGGTGCCTTAGGATCATCAATCATGACACAGCCAGGTCACTACCCCTGAAAAACACCTAAGAGGACTCTCAAAAAGTAGCAAATCCATGGATGCCGCTTAACAAGATTTAGCAGGAACTAGTGTAAAGTTACTACTTGTTACCCAGTCATCGCGATTTTCCCAGTTTGCAAGTCTTCAACAAAATTCAGTTTGAGACAACATTGTTTTTATTTTCCATCTTTCCAGGTAATACCTAAATTGGACTCTTCTTAGCTAGATCTAAAACAATAGGAACAGCAGCAATAGTCAAAAGTTCAAATTCCATGTAGGATTCTCCTCTGATGGCTTCTCTCTATAACCCCTGGCCCAGAGGTCCTGAATGATTCCATACAAGCTCATGCACCATCTCTCACTCCACCCATAAGTCACTGCCAAGAGGTCCTGCTGGTCAGTACACAGAGCTCAGGCCGGCCCTGCTTGCAAGCCACAACTTTGCAAGAAGCACACAGCATCACCAGTGCAGTTCATGCAGGAGGCCTGGGGGACAGGTGCAAGATGACCACCCAGAGATCTAAAGGCTTGGGCCAGAAGTCAGGGGAGGTGGGGAGGTGGAGAAAAGAGGAGAGAGACAGGGACAAGGAAACAAGTCGGGGATCCATTACCTGCGTGGCATCAGTAAGGCAGCCATACAGGCATCCGGTTATCGTTAACCCTTGGGCTGGTTTGCAGGGACGTCAGAGCAGGAACCAAGACTGCAGGGCTCAAGGATTTACCCTTTCACGTCCTCTCACCTAAAATCAAAGAATCTTCTGTAAGAGTAACCACTCTCTCTCGTTGGACTGCCCAAGATGTCCTTCAACTGGTTCTCTACCAAAGGAACTCCTCCCCATGCACAAACACCCCAGCCCCCACAAGCACCCGCTGCCTCTCAGCAAGGGCAACCAACCAAGGATGGAGAAGAACAAATAAGTGGCTTTGCACTGTGGACTGTTGGTCAGGAGTTTCTACTTCCCCAGCCACTGGCCATCAACAGAAATTGGGACATGCGCCCCCAGGGATACATGGGCCTGGAAAACCAAAAATTACTGTTGTTTTTGTCTTACTAGAGTGGGACCCAAGTGACCAAGCAGGAGGGGAGGGTAGGGAGCCAACATTTGCTCCAAAATAGCTTGATTGACTCCTGCTGTGGTTCTCACCTCCCTCCAAGTGTACCTGCCCCGGGTGGGTGGCTGTGGAGACCTGGGAAAGTGGGAGCCAGAGGGAGGTGGGAATGACTCCAGGGGGAGCTTGGCAGGCACCCTCTCCACATGGGCTCGCTCCTTTGCAAAGACTCCCAGGCACAGACTGAGGAAATGAGAATGCAAGTCACCCTTTCTCACCCATGTGGAGGTTGCGTTACCTTCCTCAGCCTGAGGACTGGCCTGTCCCTGACCCGAAGCAGGGAGGGCTGGGATGGGGGGAAGGGGCTATTGAGGTTGATTGGGCGCTCTCTCCTGAGGGTCTCGGTGCTTCAGGCCCTTTGTTCCCACAGAAGCGAACTGATAGGAAGAAACACATGAGGGGAGCAGCCTATCCATAAAGGATTCCCCTGGGGAGACTCTGACACCACACGTAAAATCCATTTTCAAGAAAACCTAATTTAGATAGATAAGTCACCTATGTGAGCTGCGCCATTAACAATGCTTTGGTGTTAGCCTGAATATTTCACAAATACTTTTCCAAATTGCTTTGCTAATAATGCTATAATTAATAAAAATAAGTGTTTTATGAAAACTAAAAAAAAATTAGGTTTTATTTCGTCTCATCCCCATGGACTATGTTCCCTGACAACAGAGATGTTTCTTCAGTCACTGTCCTAACTAGACTTGTACCTGCTTGGCCAGAAGTCAGGAAATCAAAGCCCTTTACAGTGATAAGGGTCCCCAGAAATCAGGTTTGGGGCACCTATGCCTTATTTCCTCTTGCTCACATGATACATCCCAGCGGAGGGGCCTCATTCTCCTGCAGTGGAGCAGAATCAGATACTACTACCCACACGGACCACAGCAAGGTCATTTAAGGCAGGGGTCATTTAGGGCAGGGCCTCTGTCCCTACCTTGTCACCCTGCCTATTTCCACTGCCAGCTCACACTGGCTTGCCCATGCTGTTCAGATGCCTGCCTCTCTCTCTTTCAAATTCATTCTGCCCACTAACCTCCACCCCTTTGATGAACCCAGTTTTGGGCTCCACTAAATGAGAACCAGCAGGATACTCTGCCCCACCTGCCTGGTCCATTCTGACACATCAACACTCTAATCCCATTTGGCTCAGCACTGATGGGAGATGGAGTAAGAGGTTACCCAGAGCCCAGGACATTCAAAGGTACGATTGCCCCCCTCCCATGATGCATGCACCCACATAAATGGGCCCCAAGTCACAGGTGACTGGAGCAGACAGGATGGGACCTAATGAAAAACGAGGAAACTCGGGGGAAAAAACGGAGGTTAGAAAGCAAAGATTTATAAAGAGGGAGAGAGAAACTAAGAGCCTCAGCAGGGAGAAAGCAATCAATATGCATGAAGAAGCAAGTTAATTAAATATGGATAATGCAATCGGCACACCAGGGCACCCCGGAGAGGAAAGAGAACAGCAAAAGCGATACTCACTGCCGCTGACCAGTCCTCATGGCCTGCAGTTCTTCAGCAACTGGATGGTCAGAGAGGCTGTGGGTTAAGGAGCTCTGAGGAGAGAGTAGATCTTTCTTTTAGCGGTGGAATTCTTGGCAGGTGGAGGTCATGTTTGCACGGACACACAGGCTCGTGCACACACACATATACACAAGCATGCACGCACACAACACACCTCCCACCGCTTGAGCCGGGCAGCAAGCGGCCCCACTGAAAGCTCTTCTCTCTGCTTGTCACATCCAGTAAATACTGAAGCAGCCTACACCCGGCGGGCGGCGGCTCAGCTCCCGGGCACAGTCTGCATGCCCGTCCTCATTGGCAGGACGCAGGAGGTGCCCCTGAGCGGACTGGCCTGGCACGCTGCCTGCACCTTTCTCCTCAGCCTCACTAACCTGAAGCTTCTCTGGCTGCAGCTCAGGGAGAAGTCCCACAGCCCACAGCTGCCTGTCTCTGCACCCAGCGAAGAGTCAGCATTAACTCTTTCAGGCTACCAATGAGCTGAAAATCAAGTGTCCAGGGGCCCCTTCTAATGAGCTCTGCTGCGGGCTGAGGGCTCCTTGCTGCACAGGGAGCATAAAGATCTTGCCCCAGACAGCTGCTGACGGCAGGAGCCAAGCCGAATCAAATCTCCTAATGAGCCAGGAGGAGGGGGGCTGTCTTGCTGGGTGTGATGTGATGTGATAAATGCAGAGAGCAAGAAAGCTATGGGGCAGGTCACACATCTAAATTCCACCCCCTTTCTCCCAATTTCTATTGTGCCACAACTACCAAACCAATCCACACAGCCCTGAAATTACCACTCTCCACTACATCTCAGTTGTCCCCTCACTCTGCAGAGCCCTCTCTCCCCCCAAAATATTTCCACGCCTACTCCTACCAGTGCCAACCACACTGCTCCCCACTTCTTAATGAGAAATTTCCACCTCCTCCGCCTCCCCAAATGTGCATATTTCTAACCCTGTGCTCTTGCCTCTCACCTGGTTTTTCCCACAGTAGAAACTCACCTCTCTCCCTCACCCATCACCTAGCAACTTCCCCCGTCTTGTGTTTGTGACAAAGTGAGACTTTTCCCTTTGTTCTGCCTCATCTGTACATCATCCCCATTTTTCGGTCCCTTTTCCTTCCAGTTTTTCTTCCAAACCTCCTTGCCCACATGGATCTTCACACTGCCTGCTTCTGTTCCGGAAGGAAGACTCCTCTGGCTTGTCCTAATGTAGTGGTTTTCTAAGGTTGCTGCCTGGGCCAGAAGCTACACTTTGAGAATGAGTTGGACACGCCAGTTTTCAACCTCTCCTTGCCAGACATACAGCATCAGAAACTGGTTTCACCTTCCAGGTGATCCTGATACATGCTAGAGTTTGCAAACCACCGCTCTGAGATAAAGCTTATTTTCTGTTTACTTCACTCTGAGCTTCTAAAACTGAGTCTCTGTGTCTATTCAGGAACCAACCAGTTTTTTCCAAATATATGCAGCTTTTTCTGTAAGTCATTTCTGAAACCAAGAAGGTAACAGAAATCTCTACAGAAAGTGATGGCTTTAATAAAAGTAATACTAAAAGTAATAGTAACAGTAAAAGACAAAAATAGTAAAAGTAAAATAAAAGTAATAGATTTCATATATGTAACCTTGTAAAATGTATGAAGCATTTCCATGCACTCACTATAAAATCCCATGCAGTAGTTAGAGAAGGTATTGTTTATTATCCCATGTTACAGACAGAAAAACTGAGGCTAGACATGGTGAATGCCTTTTTCAAGGTGACATAGCACACAAGTCAGCACAAGGACAAGAATTTGTGTCTTATGACTAACGACAGAGCTTTTCTGCTACATCATGCTGGTATCCAGACTTCCTGGGCACATCTATTGGTGTATAACCTATATTCCAACAGTGAAATAATTCTGTCAAAGCTATTCATTGTCTAGTGAAATAAAAATTCTGGTGCTGCCTCCACAGTGACTCATTGTCTCTCTCTCTCTCTGATGATGTCCACAGCACCCCTCTGCCAGGCAAAGGAAGCCCCATATGCAAAATGAGATATGATACAAAAGAGAATTCTTCTAATTTTTTTGTCTCTTATCTTGAATCATGATGCTAGTTAGAATTTAGAATTTAACAAGACAGAGAATCCTTCACTTCTGGACAAATGTGTGGTACATTGTACCATAAGAAACAAGTACACAAATAAAGTAAAGCCTAATTTATACCAGAAGGTGAGTCTGTATAACTAATATTTAATGTACACAGCTAGGCACAATATTTGATAAACATTTACTAAGTGCCAGACACTATGCTCAAATTGCATTGGAATTTATCTTACATAACTCTCACAATAAATTTACAAGCCAACACTTTTACAGGTGGAAAAAATGAGACAAGCCATTAATAAGGAACAGGGCTGGTGTCTGATACCAAACTTGTGTTACTGTGTACATCACAGTATAATAAATGCAACATCACCATGGCACCCTTCTCTAGCCATGCTGCAACAATAGGCCAAAGGCTCCTCTCATGCGACTGAGTCTGATGTCCAGATTGAAAAGGCACCAGGGAGGGAGGACAGGGCTGCAGATGGGCCCAAGTCTCAAGTGGAAACTGGTCAATATTAAGCAGCCATCAGAGTCTGCAATTAGCCTTTAGAGAAATAATATAGTCACAGGAAGTCAATAAGTCAAATGTTCAAGACAATTAATAAATGTTAAAGGACATATAAGGATAGAAAGAGCAGAGGGATGAGAATGTATAGCCATGCGAAAAAGAGAAAATTAAAACCAGTTCAAATATTTTTACCCAAACACTCCTAAACACCAGGAATCACCACAAAGCACTCCTGCTTGAGAAGCACAGACCTAAGTCCCCTTTTGGGGAAAAGTTCTAAAATCATCTTCCAAAATGACAGGAGCATAAAACACTCCAGGGCACAACCAAGCTGAGCCCAAGGTAAAGCGTTCCAGCATGTTCATCTCTCCTGAAAGGAGGCAAGGAGAGGCAGGAGTTTGAGCGCTCAGAGGGTGGAACACATCCTGTTGGACTCTGCACTCCCCTGCTTTGAGCCCCGCAGGAATAAAGATCAAGATTTTTTTTTTTTTCCTGGCTGCTTCTCTCGACTTAGTGGCTGGAAATGACACAGGACATTTCTACTGGCCAAGACTCATGGCTTTTCCCAGGAAAATGGTGATGACGAGCCCTGTTTTGGCTGCTTGTGCTGCCCGGCTTCCCTCTGCTCTTCTCACCCTACAGCTCTCCTGTCAGGAGCACCCGCCCTTGCCGGTGTCAGTCTCTGCTCCTCTCCACAGCCCACCGTCCTGCTTCCACGGAGCTGCCGGCTGCAGCACAGAGGTCTGCTGGACAGCTCCGCACGCTCAGACCCGCGGGGCAGCAACCACGGTTCCTCTCCTGAAACTCTCAGTTCCCGCAGGGTTCCCTCTGTCCACATCACTGTATCTTAATTCCTTGAGGTGACAAGTAAGGACATTTTTGGTTTCTTTTTCCTCATTCCTCTTGCTGAATTGATTTTTAAATCTCATAGTTGTATTTCTGAAATAGTCCTTAACTCCTTCCACTGGCATTGCGTCAATGGGGATTCAGCTCCCAGCACATGCACGTGCTGTCCCCCAAATGACATCTCCACTGCCCCCACCCACCTGCACAACTTCTTGCACACTACACAACCATCAGTGACCCGGTGAGCATGCACCACAAAGCGATCATCTGTATAATAATCTTCGATGGGGCTATCGTATTTTGCAGCTCTTTCCTGTGCCTCCCAATTAGTCAACTCCTTTTGCCTATCCGGTTTTACGCCGTTACATCCTTTCCCTGTCTCACACACAACCATGTACCTGATTCTTCTGCAATTTCCTCTGCTCACAATGTCCTCACCCTGGATCTCCTTAACTCTCAGCTCCTTTTCAAAATCTATGACCTCCAAGCTAACAATTCTTTCCAAGCCTTCTCAGCACTTCTTCAGTCAGTAGGAATTCCTCCATCCCAGTCCCACCACCCTAATGGGATGCTTCTGGTAGACCACATCACAGTCCTAGTGAATCCTTTTGACTTGTGGTTTCTGATCCTCAGAACTGACTGTCTACACTGAAAACACGGACTACATGACTTACTTTCCTTGCTATTAATTTTCATTGCTGTATATGGAGCAGGTGTTTAATAAGCTGGCTGAATTTGATTTTGACTTCCTGAAAATGTCTGAAAAACCACTGTGCTTTCCTAACGGCAGAAATGTGTTAGACTTTTGCAGCTTCTTGGTCAGGACTAAAGTCAACAGAATATTAATGGCATTCAGGGGCAGTAGCACTGGTACAGAAGGCTTTTTTAAACTATCCCAACAACCCAGGCAGGACATGGTAGAATTAATCACGAGCAAAAGGAGCACCTGGTATTGTCACACAGGCCATGAAAATGCAATTAAACTGAAGATAAAGAGAATTAAAATCCACAATACAATATTTTGAAAAGCCATGCTAGCAGAGGAGGTTTATTGCCAAATGCCCCCGGGTATCTATTTAATCAATATACCACCTAGTTGGATAGTACCACATTAAAAGCTTTTAATAAAACAGTCATTTGGATATTAGATTTGAATTCTGGTCAGCATACCCAAGCTCTTCCACAAATCTTTTAAAAGCAATTTCCACTTCATAGCTTCCTAGTAACAGCAGAAACATGAATCAACATATGCTGCATTGATTTGGGGTTTCCATGGAGACTGGAAGGACACAAGGAAGGGCAGGACAGAAAGAGGCCACTTGGCCCAAAATTCTATCTTTAAAAAAAAATGCATCTCAATTCCATTCCTCTGAGCATTAGCAGCCTCATTTCCTGTTCATAAGCTCAAGCATCCAGATATTGAATTTGTAATAACCCTCCTCAACTGCTCCTAAGGAACTTCGGAGGGGACAGGGAGAGAGGTCAGCAGCTAAAGCTGGGAACCCATGAGGTTTGCAAAGAAAACCAGAGAAGCACAGGATTTGGAATCAGAGGAAGGGGTCTGATTCTAATACTGTCATTAATTAGCTCTGTGACACTAACTAACTTTACTAGCTCTTTGATCACCAGTTAACAAAACCAAGAGCTTTGAACTTTAATTTTCTCATGTGTAAAATACAAATCCTAACACATGCCCTATTTTCCAGGGTGAACATAAGAAAGAAATGGGAAAAATCTATGGGAAATGCTTTGTAGATTCCAGTACCCTGCCCTGTAATATTATGTTTGGAGGTGATCTTCACTTCCTTTTAAAAGGAATTTTGCCAGTGACCACATAAATGGAAAAAAGAAGAAGAACAAAAGAGAGAGAGGAAAGAAGGAAGGAAGAGAGAGATTATTGATTTAGTGGAGAGTAGACAGGCAGATCTGGGATGTGGAAAGTCCAGTGACAGTCCTAGGTTTTAATCCTGGCTCCGTAATTTTTAGATCTGTTACTTGTTTTCTCTGAGCCTTATATCTATCATGGGTAAAGTGAAGATACTTGTACACCGGGGGTGTAGTTCAGTGGCACAGTGCCTGCCTGGAAATCACGAGGTCATGAGTTAGAACCCTGGTGCCAAAAAAAGACTCTGGTAGTAACTGTACTGATGTCACAATCTTGCTGTAAGCATTAACTTGATCATGTAATATGATATCACGATATGTGAAGTGACAAATGGTGAAGTGTAAACCACCTTCCTTCCTCATTATTGTTGGCCTTCTCAACTGTTTTACCGTCAGTTAAATGGAAACTAGAATTCCCACTGTGTCCCTACTTGACATAGAAGGTTTCTTTACATGACGTTCAGAAATTTGATTAGTTATTTGGGAAAAGGTGCTACATAAACAGAATTTTATTATTTAAATATTCTTTTTCTTTTATTTTCTTATTTATTTATTTATCTTTTTGCCACCTTCTTACCGGCTTTCTACTCACCATAGGCTTTTTTTCTTTATATCCCTTTTCCTTTTTTCACTGTCTTTGTATTTTCCTTTCTAAAGGTGTTTAGAAAGAAATTTTAAAGTTAAACTTTAGAGGCATTGATAACCAAACCTGTAATTGTTCCTCCAGGATTCTAAAATAAAGTGGTACAAGATTAGAGACAGGACCACACAGTGCTCAGTATCACACATGCCACACCGGCTATCACCTCCACACTCTACCTTCTCCCCCTCACGGACATTTAAAAAAAAATCAACCAAATGAAATCCTGGATCCTGATTCAAATTGAAAACTATAAAAATGTGATGAGATGATGAAGAAAATTAGAGCACTGAGTGGATATTTATTGATCGTAGGAAATCACTGTTAAATTTTTATTGTGATATTGACATTGAGGCTGTTTCCCTTTAGGAGACCTAATCATTTAGAGATTCCTCTGAAATATTTGTGGTTGAAATGATTTTCGATCTGGGCATTGCTTTTATATCTTCTAGACGGGGAAGTGAGGACATGGAGGCTAGGGGGTGGGTGGATAGGGAGTCATGGTTCTGTTCTCTTGACTTGTATATATTTAAAGTTGTACATAACAAAAGTTTCAAGAATACTATGACCAATCACAAAACGTGGCTTCAGTACAATGAGCTCAAAGTATAAATTATCAGCACAAAGAAAGTGAAAAACAGGAAAAGGATATTTGAATGGGAATTGATTGCCCATGGCCCTTCCATTGTATGTTTCTTCCCTACAAATAAACCTGTTTTCAGGAAAAAATCAAACAAAACCAAAAAACTATAATTTGCCTCTGTGAGAGCAGTGCTAACAGTTGTGGAGGAGGTGTGGTTTATCAACTGCACAAATTAAACTGTAAAAAAAATTGCTCAAGGCCACATCTCTTAGAGACAGAGTCAATATTCTAAACCCATGGCTCTTAAACGGGTCCCAACTTCATCTTTCTGCTATGGTAGGGCCGTCAGTCTACAAACACCAAATCCAAGCCCCAAGTTAGTGCTGGATAAAGACACATATGATTGCCTGTTTGCTTACCTCTCCAGCCATCCTCTGTTCCTACTTGGATCCTGACTTAAACCCTAAATTCAAATTTTTACCAGTGAGCTTCCTGGTGAGCAGCCAGTTTCCGTGAAGGCAGTTGACGGGCAAGAAGGAAGAGTGTGGTGGGCAGAGCTGGCGTAGCATATACGATCCTTCCCAAACCTGATCTCTTGGCTCATCAAGATAAAAGGCCTAACGTACCAACTTGCTAGGCCTCTTTTCCCTGCTTAAACCCTCCCGATCTGCCCATATTTACGCACATCCTTCCTCCCCACTGCTCTCAGAGGTACCTATTCAGTCCCTCATCCTGTGGCTTTGAGCCATCTTTTTCACTTGAGTCCTGCTTTGTCAAATCTCTGTCTTTATTCTTTTCTTCCCCATATTATTCTGCACTTAGCAATAAAAACAATCAAGCCCCTTTCATTTTTTTTTTTAAAGTGTACTCTTGGGTGTTCCTTCCTTTGGTTGCCTGAAAAAGGTCTTCTCTGTTTCCTCATTTCCTATCCCACCACCATCCTTTGCAATCTGACTTATAATGCATCTCTCCCCTGAAATAGCCGCCTTGATATTGTGAGGTCCAATGGATCCTGCAGTCCTTGTCCTTAAGGCCTCTTTGTTTATTTGCCACTATGGCCATTCGTTTATCACATTTCTGCCCCCTTGAACTCACTGGCATTGCACACTGGAAGCTCTTGCCCTTAGCTTTTTTGCTGGCTCTGCCTCTTTTGCCAACCCCATAAATGCTGGGATTTCCCCTCCTAACTTGGACACACTGCTGTTCCCTCCTTGCATGCTGCCTGCACAATCTCATTGTTGGCCATAGTATACTGACTCTGGTCCCTTTCCCAATTGTATATACTCCTACCGCTTGCAAGTTATTGAATGTACCCCCTTAATGTAATTCAAAGTCACAACAAATGCAAATATAAGCCTAAAAATCATGCACAAAATATCCCGTTTTCCTGACCCATTTTATCTGCCATCCCCACTGTACCCACCCACTACACACACACACACACACACACACACACACACCCCTTGTCTCCTCTGAAACTGCTGATACCAGTTTCTAACACCACTATCCACTGAGTAACTCAAGCCAGAAATAGAGAAGTAATTAGAGGAGACTCCTTTACTCTCATTTCCTCACTTCCACCAATTACCAAATCATGCTGATTAAACCTCTTTCAGAGTTTTCAAGTCCGTCTCCTCCCCTCCATAGTTACTACCACTGTCCTGATTCATGTCCTCAGAGTCCCAGTTTATAGGCCCTAGTGGATGTCCTCAGTCTCCTGTGTCTGTGGTCCAGCCTATGTCCATAAGTTCATCTCCACCCTATAGCTATAATCACCTATTTAGACCACAAGTATGACTGTGTTCCCTCTGGCAACCTCCAAGCCCTTCTGGCCTAAGCATAAAGTTCAAGCTTAATAAAGATCCTGGTATAAGCACCAAATCCAGTGGGTCCTATCTACTGTGAGAGTCACCTGCCATTCTGCCGCTTTAAGCTTCTCTATCCAACAGCTCCATATTCACACCTTAAACATGCATCACAGGCCTCCCTTGCTCCATCCCCTCTGCCTAGAATGCCCTTGACCTTATTAAAGCCTATTTGTCCTTCAAGCTGCACTCAAGACCACTTCCTCCAAGAAGCCTCCCCTGAACACCATAGGAAGGTGCCCTATGAGCTCCCACGGCTCCCGGGTATATTTCAACCCAATGCTGGGTACAGGAGGTGCCCATAACTCTCTCCATCTAACCAGACCCTAAGTCCACCAAGGTCCCAGACAGCATGCTTATGTATTCAATCTTCATTTATTCATTCAACTAATATTTAAGTATCCCTGAGTACCAAGCGCTGTCGTGTTTCAGGCATGGGTACCTTACATTTCTTATGTACACTACTTAAGCAAAGGGTGTGTTTTTCACCTCTACATTTCTAAAACTTAGCACAGTGTTTGCCACCAAGAAAATGCGCATAAACATTTGTTGAGCTGACCTGAACTGTCCAGCAGGAAGGCAAAGCAGATCACATTTGTACATTTGGAGCAGGATGCTGGCTGCTGGGCCAGTGGAGTCATAGAAATGGCACAGCACTCTGGGTCAGTGACAAGGATTCAAGCTCCAACGCTGCTCTTGCATGGCAGACTTACTCTAATTTAGGACCTTGCTTTCTTATATTTGAAGTTAGAATTACTAAGACATTGCTAACTTCCGGTGTTACTGGGTAAGAATCTACAGAGACAGAGAAGCAAACTTATTATTCAGGCTGAAATTATTCAGCCTTAAGAAAACACAAAGTCACACTGAAAACAGCAGAGGCAAAGAAGGCAGAGGCCCAACACCAAATGGAGGTGCAGATGAAGGGTGCAGGAGGTGGGAAATAGGAGGGCCCAGCTCTCAAGGCCTCAGGGCTGAGTGGTAAGCAGGAGATGCTGCCACAGTTGAAATGTGGCTCCTTCCTCCTATCTCAGCATGCCAAGGCACCAGTTATCAATCTCCTCCCCTTCTTAGTAATGAAAGCATCATCACTTGCCATCAGGGTCCACAGCTGTGGGCAGAAGGTGGCTTCAGCATTCTCCCCCTCTGCTGAATATAAAATAAGCTCTTTATAATCTTCCATCTTTAATGACTCCAGGCAAAGGCTTTCACATCCTCCATCCTGCTGCCTTCTAACCAACCATCAAGATCAGGCAGAAAGAAGAGCTATTCCACAGCCACCTAGCTATGAGTGGCACTTAGCCACACCAACAGGAAACAGTGTGGCACAGACTGGCACCCTGGGATAGTTCCCCCACAGGAACCTGGTCCTAAATCCGCAAAGCCCTCTGGGAAATGAGAACCCTCAGCGAGGCACCTTGTTTTCGGGCATGTGGCGGGTGCACATTAATGTCCGCACTGGGGGCGGGAGGAGGGACGAGAGTTGTGTGGGTACGCTCTGATGCACAGGGATGCTGAACAAATTCTCCCTGACACTTCTCCTGATGGGCAACACCCTGGTAGCAATCAACCTTAAGCCATTCAGCTTTCCCAAGACACCCTCTTCCTGGGACCTTTTATTGAAGAGCTCAAAAGCCTTTCGAAATTGCACACAGAGAACACTGACAAAAGTCCTGATGAGAATGATGATATTTCAGGGTAGTGCAAAATGTCCTACTGCACGAGTAACAGAAGGAAAGCAAAGCAGTGTTTCTAGCATCTCTAGAGATGCAGGTGTCTCTAGAAAGAGGAAATGAGAAAGCACAAAACAGAGAGCCTGGAATAGGATTAATCCAGAAAATGCTCTAAGCCCTGAAGTTACTACACATAATACAACTTCTATTTTTATGGCACAATCACAACTTACAAAATTCTTTCATGTCTCTAGCTGAACTTGAGCCTCCTTTAGTCTCTATGGCCACTATGTCTTGGGAAGTTAGAGGATTAAATGCCATAATTTAGGGACAGTGTTAAGCAAAATTCCTCAAGCCATCCGGATTGTGAGAAGCTAGCACTACTCCTTTAGCTGAACTTTACAAAAACCTTTGAAAGTAAGTGGGGCACTTATTAGTGCTCCCATTTTCCAGATTACCAAAATGGAGGTGCTCTGTGACCCCATGCAAAGGGCTCTGGGTAATTCAGCTAATGGCCCTAGGAAGTCTTGAACTCAGGACCTCCAGCACCATCCATCACTCCATATCTCTGTGTGTTCAAGTGTTGCAGCTGCCGATGTTCCATCACTGAGAGCCACATTAGCAGGGGTTGTCTTAATGCAAGCATAATGGGTTTTGCTCATCCATCCATCCACCCTCTCACTTGTCCCCTGAGGGTACCTAGAATTTGTAGCATAGCTAATGTGGCTAAAAAACCACGTTCTCCAGGTCGGAGCTCACTGACCGATGGGAGAAAGATCTTAGTTTCATTAGCAGATTTAATTCAACTCAGCAAATATGAGTGAATTTTCAGATGTCTTTGTGTGTTAGGAACTGTGTGAAATTTTTCTAAAGAAAAGATTTGATACCCAGGAGCGGCTTACCTTGACCTGGCCACAGTAAGACATGGCCGGTGTTATCCGTACCCTATACCCGCTCCCAGTGGCCTTCCATCTGTAACACCAGCTGCTTCCAGAAAACCTATTCTATTGATGAGTAGGAGAAAATAGCTAATAAAAGCTAGATTGTTGACTGCTTATGGACCTATCACTCCCAAGAGAACAACAACAGCCATCCTCAGCACAATACTACACTGGATGTTCAGTGTTTAACTTTTGCCAAACAGTATTAAAATCTCATGAATACAGTTACCTCACTCCTACTTTCCAGCACCTCCTCCATCCTCCAAGAAAACCCTAAAGTTTTCCAAATCTGTAGGAACAACAGATCCAACATCACCCGAAGGTGTAGAATGGGTTAAACTTTTCTTCATTGTGTCAGTAGACAGCCTGCATCCCAAGGCAAGGACCTAGAAGGTTTTCAGCATGTGGTCAAACAGTGAATTGATACCAAGTACCTCTAACACAGAAAGAAGAGCCATCCTCCTCCCTCACACTCCAAGGAACTCACCATCCAGACATGCCAAGGACTAGTCATCCCCTGTAGGTGGACCCTGTGTCCTCGGCTTGCTGCTTAGAAATCAGTGACCCCCAGTGCACTCTAATCTCCCTCCAACTTGTTTTGAGTCTGCTGCACCAGAATGTGTCACAAATACTTGTCTCTGGCCGTGCTGGAGACCTACATGCTGCCTGGAACCAAAACAGATGCTGTGTGCCACCAGACTGCTGTGCCGGTGACCCATTCACAAACGGTGAAACAAAACATGAATGAGACTAAAAATAAGAGAATCGTGCGATAGTCCAGATATCAACCCATAATGTATCAGAGCCCCCTCAGGGGTCTGAGCATAGAAACAGGATCCTCTTGAACCAGAAAGCAAGTCTTAGAGGAACTGAGGAGTTGGGGTCCAGGATGATAAAAACAACAACAATGAAAAGGTGTTTCCAGCTTAGTACCCACAGCTAGGATGGGTACCTTCCTGCACCTTACTTTGGACAAGGCTGTCAAGCTTACCCTGCTCTGGGGAGTTCTTCTAGAGGATGAGTGGGGTTTGTGATAGGAGGACAGTCCCTTTCTGCCTCAAGGTACCCTACAGCTCCCAGCAAGACTCAAGGCTCGACTGGCTGACACAGGCACCCACCAAGCAGGCTCCACCAAGCAGGCCTGCTAGAAGCAGCTGTTCTCCCTTACCTCTCTGGTGGTGGGCAGCACAGCTGGGAAGAGGTGGCTGGTGTGGGCCCCAGCTGGGCATGGCTCAGAGAGGCCCCGAGTGACAGAGCCAGCCACCCTCTAGCGCATGGGACAGGGTGGTGGCTGGAGGCGCCCTCACCACAGTCCCCTAGAAGAGCCGCTGCACCATGCTGCTCCTGCTGGCTCTGTTCCGCTCCGGTTTTGCATCTCATGAAAAGGGAAAGAGCAAGCAGGCATGGGGAGGGGGCGGGGAGGTGAAGGGAGGGGAGGGAGGGGAGGGAGGGGAGGGAGGGGAGGGGGCCTCTGACAGATGATGCGCACTGCTGCACAGTCAGTCGGGGGAGGACACTGGGCTCCAGCAGGATGGCACTGCCTGTGTGGCTCTCCTGCTGGCAGCTCATCCATCGCAGCTGCTTCCAAGGTGCTGGTGGCTCTCTGGAATTTAGGGAGAAGCAGCACACAAAGGGGGTGACAGAGTGTGGAGGTGAGGCAGGAGGTCACTGGCACTGAGGTAAAGCAAGGTGACTGGCAAGGAGGGACAAAGGATGACCTGACTTTACTTAAAATCAGACCAGGGCAGAAGCATTCACCCATCATTATGAGATGGGAAAAGGGAGAAGACAAAGCCCACATTCTTGGCCTGGCTTCAAGGTTGTCTCTCACCTTCTACACCCTGCAAAGCCTCTTTGGTCTAGGGTGTGGAATGGCTAGACAACTTATATCAAGCGGGAATGTCAACTTCCTCAAAGAGGAGAAAGAAATTAGGCACAAATGAGTATTATGCAGGAAATGCTCAGTGTCACTTGTCACTTCTGCTGAAGCAAACCTTAGTGCCCCTGTGCCAACTGCCCAGCTCAGTTAGGGGTTGTGGTGGCAAGAAGAAGAGCAAGAGAGATCAGGAGGAGGTGGAGAGAGCACGCCATATGACACTTCTGTCTGTAAAGTTCCACTTGGATGGTCAGGGGCGAAACCTTCTGGACAGCTTGGGCCAGTGCCCGGAGTCACTCCTGAGCACTTGCGGTAACCCTTTGCATAGATTCTAGAGTCACTGCCCAGGCCCGGGCTGACACGTCCCAGCTCTGTTTGCAACCACAGCCACAGAAAGAGGCTGCCAGGGAAATAAACAGTGGAAGCCAGAGCAGACCAAAGATGCCACAGCTGGGGAACTCTCCACCACCACAGCTGAGGAAGGAAACATAATCTCTCCTAAGGAGGGAGGGGAAAGCAAGCAGAGGGGACCAAAACCAAGGCAGATTTCTAAGAAATAATCCTTCTCCACTACAAGCTGGTGTTCATCATCCAGACATCCTGAGCAGAGCTGACCCAGGAGACGACCTCTTGGGGATGACCCTCTCGGTGGACCCTGCCTCCGTACACATTCCTATCTCTGTTTCTCTGTTGCCTAAAACACTGCAGAAATGTGATAAATTCAGGTCAACTCAGCAAGCAACTCTTGGGGACCTACTACGTGCTTGAAAACGCAGAGATGACAAAGGCAATCTTGTCATGCCAGATGGTACGGAGGAGGGGGAGATTCAAATCACTGGCTCTAATGCATGAATGAGTGAGCTCAACTGGCAAAGAGCAGCGTGGAATCTCAGGGTGGGAGTAAAGGAGAAGAGACGCGGCCCCAGCTGGGAAGTCAGACAGGCCCTCTAGGGGAAGGCACCATCTGACCCACATGCTGACCATTATGGGGGGATTTTGACAAGCAGAGCAGATTGGGATGTCGAATTAAAGGCTGAAGACGAGCTTGGGGAAAGGTCAGTGTCTAGAGGGGTTTGCTATGCTTAGAGAACTGTGAGTGTTCTTTTTTAAAAAATTTTTTTATTTTAAGAAAGAAAAGAAAATTTTAAAAAGAAAAAATAGAAAAAAACAAAAAGAAAAGTAGAATAGAGTTCAAAAAATTTAACATCATAAAATCACTAGTTGATACATTACATATTGTTAACAATAGTTGTTGAAGTTACAGAGTCAAAGCATAAAAAGTGGCTGGACACTCAAACACTGACAGTACAAACTCTTCTGTTCAATGATCTACCAAAAACTCAGTAATATGGTCATCTATTTTACACACTATACACACCATTATATCCTTTAGAGAACTTTCTTCCCTTTCACTTTTACAATAGCTATTATATCTATTATACTTTTGGATACCATTATTCTGTCCATTCTTATTGTTTTTTACGCTAGAGAGACAATGTGATATTTAATAACGTCTTATTTCACTAATGAGGATATTCTCAAGTTGCCTCCATTTACCGATAAAGACCTCAAGATCATCCCTTTTTATAGCTGAGTAGTATTCCATTGTATAAAAATACCACATTTTTTTCATCCACTCTGCAGTTGATGGGCATTTTGGTTGTTTCCAAGATTTAGCGATCACAAATTGTGCTACACAATTTGCAAGTGTTGTGCTGCAGCACAATTTGTAAGTGTTCTTTTTAGGGGGCAAGAGCAGAAAGTCAAGTGAGACAGGAGGCCACAGTGGAGGCCTCAGTTGTTGATTAAATTATTTTCATACTCAGATCTACATTTTAAGAAGACACTGAGAATTCAAGATGTGGAGGAAAGTGAAGACAACCAAAGGTTATTGCAAATTCAGAGGTGAGAAAGCATAAGCACCACATAAGATCAGGGCCTTGAGAAGAAAGGACAAAATATAGATATTGGGAAGACAGAATCAGCAGTACTTGATTTGATCAGAAGGCTGAGGTGAGTTCAGAATGTGAGCACTGGGGGAGCATTTGTCATTTGAGATCTAGTTTTAGGGGCTAAGAGACCTAGCAGTAAGAGGAGCTTTGAGCTGGTAAAAGAAAACCTGTGATGTGTTTGCTTTGAGATTGGTTGAACTCTGTTGCTATCCCAGGGCAGAAGATGGGGAGAAGACAGAAATACATCACTGCATGGAGCATTGTACCTAAAAATAAGAAATGATAGAAATAGATGAAATCACTCAAGGATACTAAGAAAAGAGGGGGCTGAGAACAGAACCATGAGTGACAACATTTAAAGGAGGAGTAGAGAAGGAAAAGCCAAGCAAAATAGCTGAGCAAAAAAAAAAAACTTACCAGGTGGAAAGCAGGAGAAATAGCATGAAGTATTATAGGAGCCAGGAAAGATGAGCTTGAAAAGGAGTCAAGCCCTGCAGAAAAATCATGTGGGTGAGAATCAAGGTGAAGATGGCCAACCTTTAATTTCAGCATTGAGAACCTGGCTTAGAGTGATGGGTCTCAAACATCAGGAAAATGGGGATCCTTATGGCACTTATTAAAATGTTAATCGAGAGCCAGGCATGGTGGTGCACACCTGTAATCTCAGCACACTGGTAGACTGAGGCAGGAGGATTGCAAGTTTTAGCTCATCCTAGGCAATTTAACATCTTAGTGAGACCTTGTTTCAAAATAAAGAAGAAAAAAGAAGGTAGCTCATTGTGAAGGCCTTTAGTTCAGTCCCCACTCTCTCTCTCTCTCTCTCTCTCTCTCACACACACACACACGCACACACACACACACACACACACACACTGTAAGAACCCAGACACTGGAGTTTCCAATCCCACAGATCTAGAATGGGGTCTTAGATTTGCATTTCTAACAGATTCCCAGGGATGCTGAAGTTACTGGTCTCAGGGCCATACTTGATGAAAAGGTTTAGACTATTGCACCTTGGATTTTTACACCATGGCTCAGGTAGAAAATAACTTTTACGGGACACTAGAATAAAGAGAGAGAGGTCCCTGCCAGGTTGCACAAAGTCCAAGGAAAGAAATATCTCAGCATACAGAAGTATACATTAAACAAAAGTGTTGGGATGGTTTGACAGAGAGGAATGAAAGAAAAAAGGGACAGATAGCAAGATGTGAGTGAATGACTATGCTGTCATAGTAACAAAAATGGATTTTGCTTTCAAGAACAGGAACTCTCATCCATCTTTGTATCTTCAGCACCAAGTATCTAGTGTGCAAGGATGATATTTTAGAACAAAATGAATTGGAAAGTTAGACTGAGAAAGAAAAAGGGGCTTTACTCTAAAGGAAAGCAGAATTACAGTGAAGTTGTTTTTGAAGAATGAGGCAAAAGAAATTATTGTTTGTAGCACCAACTGAACCAATATCAAGAAAAAAATGCAGAAGTAAGAAAGAAAGAAACCCAACCTGAGAAAGCAGAAACTTTACCTATCCCTAACCAAGAAATCCCACCATCATTTCCTTGGTGAGGAAGGACTGGAAAAGCAGACCACATTATTGTCCGCGAGACATTTCCATAAGTATTTTCTAAACTGTCTATACACTGTCTTCTGTAGATATAAGGTTTGGTGATCCTTCTGTTGTGCAAATTCCTTTATTAAATTACTTGGAAGTTTTCAGTTAGAACATTTCATCTTTATTTAGGATGGGAAACAAGTATTAAGAAGGGAAAGTGAAAGACTGTATATGTGACAAAACTGTGCTAACACCTTGTCTTGTTTTTTCTTTTAATTGAAGTGAATCCTCCCATTCAATGGTAAGCTATTTGAGGGGAGACACATATTTTTATGGGATGGTTTGTCCATATATTTGCCCATATATGGCCCAACATATTGCCAGTGTTCTCTGAAGTCCCTGTCACATAGTAGGGTCTCTCCCAGAAAATAAAGCACCTTTATTTTTAAGGAAGAAACGAAAGAATGAGGGGTAAAGGACATGGGGAAAAAAGAAGGAAAGGAAGAGCAGGAGAGACAAGATATGAAAGGATTTGGGAAAGCAGGCCAGTAAGAATACAGCTAGAGTGTGGTTAACAGAGCAATAGCCCCCTAAGACACCGGCACGCTAATGCCTGGAGCCTGTATATGTGTTGCCTTGCATGACAGAAGGGACTTTGTAGTTTTAGTTAAAGACTTTGGGATGGGAAGATTATCCTGGGTTTTCTGGGGAAACCCATTCTAATAATATTCATCCTCCAAAGTGGAAAAGAAATACAAAAGAAAAGGTTAGAGATAAGACAGAGGAAGGAGTAGAAGCAAGAGAGAGTCTTGACTCATGTTTGCTGGCTTTGAAATGTTGAAAGTGGTCATGCACTGAGGAACATAGATGCTGCTAGAAGCTGGAACCTCAACTGACACCCATCAAAGATGTAGAACCTCAGTCCTGCAATGACAAGGGCTTGAATACAGCCCAACAACCCAAGTGAGCAAGGAAACAGACCCTTCCCTGGAGCCTTAGAAAGGAACACAGAGAAGTCACTACTTTAATTTTAGCCCAAACCAACCCGTCAGACTTCCAACATACAGAACTGTGAGATAGTAAGTGTGTGGCACTTAAGTCACTATGTGTCCAGTAACTTGTTATGGAAACAATGGAAAACTAATACAGAATGGCTGTTGTTGATGGCATTGAGGACATTAAAAGACAATAAGTATTAATAAACAAGGTAGAAATATAGAAAACTGTTGAGAACCAAAATCAGAAATTATATGGGTTTTGCCTTTCAGTGAAATGCAAGGTCTAAATATCTTAAGAATAAAACACACACACACACACACACACACACACACACACACACGCATATGCATACAGGCATGCACGCACACATACCCCACAAGTGAATTTTGAACTCAGTCTTAAATAATTTGCTGGGCTCCCTTCCTTTCCTGAGCAGATCTTACTTTCAGAAACAATGGCTTTTTATCTCTCTGATTGATGAGTCACTCTTTTTTGCTCTCTTGTACAATATTGTCTGTCATGGGGAACACATTAGTGCTAAGGTTTCAGAGGAAAAAAGTAGAGAAAGAGCCGCCTCTCCTCACAAGAAAGCCTCTGGCAGTGAGGAAGAAGAGCCTGCCGGATACAGGAAAGAAAGTAAACAAACGACAGAAACATAACCAAAATTACACCATCCTAGAGTAGGAAGGAGTCAGATTTCCACAGAAAGAAAATTAGATAGATGGATGGATCAATGATTGACTGATAGGTAGTATATTAGTGAGCCTTCTTGTTGCTGGCTCAAAATACTTAATAGTCCCTCCTTTAAAGAAGGAAAGGTTTAATTCAGCTCATAGTTTCAGGACTTTCAGTCAATGATCAGCTGGCTCCAAGGCAGGAACATGGTGGAAGGGTATGGTAGAGCAGTGTTGCCCATTACATGACAGCCAGGAAACAAAGTACAGGGGACAAGCTCTACCCAGAAATATCCTCTCTGAAGGCATGACCAGTGGCCTGCCCCCAAATGGCTCTCACCTCCTGCCAGCACACTGAGCAATGAACATGAGTGGTTTCATCCGCTGAGAAGTATGGCATCTCCTTGACCTAATCACCTTTTTGGAAGTCTCATAATACCGTCAGGGAGACGATTTATACTTAACCATCACAAATAGAGTTAATGGCTAAAAGAACAAAAATCCTGCTGAACTCTATGATGGGGAGTAACTCATATAGAGTCCAGGAGAGTCCTATCTATACTTGGGCACAGGCCCACATGTGAGTATGTACACACTCATGTATACATGCACGCATTGTTCACAAAATTTAGTCTTGCAAGTATCTCTAGGTTATTTTCAAGGAAGAGAATTCAAGCAATTTATCTAACGATTTAGTCCTCAGCCTTCCTCTCCATTCAGTTCTCCTTCCTCCTTACTCAGGCAGCAGACAGAATTAATCTACACAGACTCTGAGAGTCAGAAAAGTACTCCGAGTACAAATCCTAGTTCAGCCACTTACAAGTTGACTTTGCACAAGTCCATGTCTTTTCCAGGGAATTAGAAATACTCACTGTACCTGCCTTTTGGGGTTGTTAAGAGGATTAATGTGTGGTGTATAATACCCTCTCTGCCATTCATGATTAATGCGCTTAGACACCTGATAATATACTGTATTGTCCCAGCACAATACACTAATTTTAAATTACCTGATTCTTGTCTTTGTCATTCTCCATGAAAGCAAGGACTTAATTTCATTTCACTCTCACCTTAACCCAGGTATTCAAATATCAGTGATGAAATGGAAATGATTGAATATGTAGGCACAGATATTTAAAATATGTGTCAGTTCCTAGCTGTGGCTTTTTTAGGAAATCACATAATTACTTTGTGTTTTCATCTCCTCTTCTGTAAAATGACAGTGATACACTGGGGTAGGCAGGAGTCAAAAGATTCCAGCAGAAAGAAAATTAGATGGATGGATGGATGGATGGATGGATGGATGGATGGAATTGTTTCCAGTTCTCTAATTCTCTAATTCCATCTCTGGCCTCATCTGAAATAAATTGTTGAAACAATTTGGACAAAAGTCACACAATGATTTGATAAAACCATTACGAGAACATTGACAAAGGAGACAGATGGTTAGGGTGATGTCCCTTAATTTGCTCACAGTTCTCTCTATCTATGCTGTTAGGTACTCTCTTCTATGGTGACTCTAGATTTAGCTATGTAATTTGCTTTTATCAAAGGGATAATAACAAATAGGATATAATTTGAGGCTTAAAAAGTACTTATATGTTGAGACTTACTATCTCTTGCTTCTCTTGGACTCCTGAAACTTCCACATGAAGAAGTCTGTTCTACTTTACTGGATAACTAGAAATACACAACCAAGTCACCACTATGGCACTAGTGAACAGTCACTCGACTGCCAGACATGTAAGTGAGGCCATAGTGGATAATCCAATGGCAACCCAATCCAACAGCTAACTGGTGACATGAGTGGGGCAGCTGAGATTAGCTAAACCAGCTCAAATCATAAGGATTGTCCAACTGACATAACAAATGGTTATCGTTTTAAGCTACCAAATTTTAGGATGTTTTGTTACACAGCAAAACTCAGGGGTACACATGGAGCAGTCCAAATTTAAGCCCTCTTCCCAAATACCAGCCATTTCTAACCTACCCATCCCAACTTTATTTCTAACACTGAAAGCAAAATAAAATCAGAGCTGTATTAGAAAGTTTACTTGTGTTTATGTCCTCTGAAACTTTGGTCAACCTTTCTTTTCCTCTAGGTGGATAATTTAATTTTTTCTTGTATATAATATGAATATCAATTTACTCACCTATCATGATATTCCACTTAAACACAGCCTTGGGATAACTTCATGCCATAAATTCTGCCCAATGGTCTAATTTCCTCAAAGGAAGTGCTTACTCCTGTGAAAGAATGTTATTTCTTTGTCCTTTATAATGCCTAAAGTAGCTTTTCAGTGACTACCAGACTTGTGAATTACAATGTGGTCAGTCAGTTTGTTTGGTTTTTTAGGAGGATAGAAGTTGTTTTGCTTTGTTCTTTTGTACCAGGGATTGAATCAAAGGTCTTCACTCTGAGCTATATCCCCAACCTTTTTATATTTTTTATTTTGACACCAACTCTTACTAAGTTACCCAGGCTCAGTTTGATTGTGATACTCCTACCTTGGACTCCCGGAATGCTGGGATTACAGGTGTGTACCTACACACCCAGCTTCAGTGAAAGTGCTTAAATTCCCACTCAGCAACCACAGCAGCATCAGTCTTTTATTTTTCCAAATGAGAACATTAAAAATGGTTATATTCAATTGCCAACATTTTCTGAAATAAAGTTAATTTTAATGCCAAAAAACTATAAAAGACATAACTTCAGAATAAAGATTAATTCATTACAGTTGATTGCACCTGACCTTGTACCCACATATAGGTATATAGAAAGTGATATAGAGAAATGTATACACACATATGCATATCCATGGGTACACACACACACTACATTGTGTTAGCTTTTTTCTTCTGTTTTACTGTGGTGAGTGATGGTCTTTATATGGCAGCTACTGATGAACTGTACTTGGGAATCCCTGTTCTACTTCATTATATACATTAAACCTTGAATGTCAAAAGTTCATGGTCAGAAAGGGTGTTTGAAAAGAACTCCTAAGGAAGATCTTAACATTCACAAGTTCTGAGAAAGGGGTTAATCTTTTTTCACATAGACTCTGAAAACCTACATTGGGAGGGAAGAGAAAGGATGAGGGAAGAAATAAGATGTGTTATATATGTGTAGCAAATATATAACACATATATATATATGTGTGTGTTATATATGTGTTATATAGCAAATATATAACACAAATATAATCATTATGGTACTGCAAACACATATTCATCAAAAATAATTTTAAGAAAAAGAAAACTTACTGACCTGTTCCATTACTGTAGCAAATCCAAGTGAGACAAGTTTTCAACAACACAAAAAATGAACATGTTGCAATCAATACACAACCCACATCTTGCAGGGCACTCTGAAGGAGAATAACCCTTGCTCCATTTCAGAACCGGCAGAACAAGGCTGCAAATGGAGCTAAGGAATGCTCTTGAGAGGAACCGACCAAGTTAAAATTTCAAACCAGCAGAACTACCTACAGTCACTCTTCATAACCATTTACAGGAACATTTCCCCAGCTCAGACTAACACTGGATACGAATGGCCTTGGATGCAGAAGTGGAAAATAGACAACGGAGGAACAGGTGAAGGAGTAAGAGTTCCTTCCAGAATAGAAAAGACACTTCCCAGTCCACAGCAGCTGGGTTATTCACCTTGTCTAGATACAAGAGACTGAAGGTAAATATCAGAACATGCTGTGGATAAGATAAACCTGTAGTTATATACAGTCGTATCTGACAGACATGGAATTTCCAAATTTCCACAGGCTCCTGCATCTATAGCTGTATCTATATACAGTGCTCAATACACAATTGGTTTAAGAGGATGAGTGAATTAATTAATGAGTAAAGGAATGAGACTTCTGCCAGGGAGAGGAGACATTTATTAATTTAATCATCTTATATTTACTTAGCACTTCCTACAGGCCAGGAACTGTGCTGAGGAGACCCTTGCTAGGGCTACTTCTATGAATGGAACAATCTTAGTTTCTTCTCTAGTTCTCATTCTTCCTACCTGCTCTGCCTCTGTTTTAGACCCCATCCAAGTTAAGGATCCAGCAGCTACTCAACTTACAGGCATCCCAAGGCTGTTCGCAACTGTGGCCCTGTGTGTCGCTCCTTTCACGTTTGAACTGCTGGTGCTCCAAACCTGGTCTCTAATTCCAAACCCTTGGATCTGGTGTTTTACTGTCTATCTTTGTGCCACAACTGGGTAACAACACACTAAAACATTTAGCAATTTAGTAAAATAATCACTATTTGTTATTGATTATGTATCTCTAAGTCATTTGCTTGGTTCTGCCTATCCAAGCCAGGTTTGGCAGATCTTGGGGATAGTTCACAAATGAAAATTGGCTGGTGGACCAGCTTACCTGGTCCAGAATTGTCTTTCTCACACACTTGGCATTTAGCTGTCTGTAGGTGACTAGACCACATGATTCTCATCAGTCAATTGACAACTGGCTCTTACGTTTTGTTTTGTTTTGTTTTGTTTTGTCTCATTTTGTTTTGTTTTGTTTTAATGCAGAGGTAGGCATCCCAAGAGAAACAGCAGAAACTCAAATGCTTCTTCCAGCCCAGGTTTGAAGCTGGCACAATCTCACTCTGCTACATTTTACCAATTTACCCAACCATAAAGTAGGGAAACAGAGCTCCTGTCTTGATAAGAAAACCTGTAAAGTCACTGGATATGGGGAGAGGTAGAGAACTGGGGCCATTTTTAGGCTGACTCTTGGAGCTGGACTTTGTTTCTACAGTTTGAATCTCTCGTCTTTCACAGGTGGCATCAAATCACATCTCTGGCTTTCTATCAGGGAAAAACTCCACACGATTTCCAGCCTACTAGGGGGCAGCCCCTGAAGCCAGCTCTTTCCTTTCAAGAAGGAAATTTAGATCCCATCCATGAGCCAGTTCCTTTATTATTAAGTAATCTTTCTCTCATCTTGAAAAGAAAAAGAATCCCTTCAGCTATTATTAAAAATAGCTATGTGAACCAAGCTGAACTCCAGCTGACAACTGTAATCAAAATTCTGATACCCAGAGAGGGCAGACCACATAAGAAGAGCCCTCGCAAAATGCTCCCGTCACCAGGTCCAATTCTTGTGGAAAGACAGAAATAAAATACCATCTTTTCTCGGCTCTGAAACTCTTTTTTTCCCACACATTAACATTGCTATACCTGAAATGTCTTGCAATTAGTATGCACCTATAATTTGGGTCATGACCACCCCTCACTCCATGCCCCCACCAAAGTAAAGCTATATTAAAAATATAATTCATCTTTCAACTGATAGAATCTCCTAACTGTCGTGGGCCACCACTCTTCATTGCCAAGTGCCAACTGACTGCTTATCAGGATGATTCAAACTGAAGGAGGGGAAAGTGAGGCGGTGAGAATTGGTAGTGCTTCCAAAAGCTTCAGTGTGTAATGTTTCCAATTCAAAGAATTAGAGGTAATACTGGGAATGCTGGGAAACATGACACAAATAACCAATCATTTTCCTTGCTTGACATGCACTAAAACGGCTGCTGATCACTGCAAGTGAATCGATTTGAGTTCTCCTGTCTCCCCCACCCTGCTATACACTTTCTCACATGGGGCCTGGTGTTGAATAGGATGGATAAAAAAAATGTAAAATCAAGGAAAAGGGAGAAGCCAGAACCATGTAAAACTACAAGTCTTTGAATAAGGAGCTGACGTCATCTGGCATTGTTTGTTTGGTTTGTTATTTGGTTGGTCGGCTGGCTTTTCCTGTGTCCATCATAGCTGTTAATGATGACGGGCTCTGAGAAAGAAGAATAACTTTGAGAACTGAAGACTACACAGCTAAGCGAAATACACAGAAGGTTAAATACCTCGCAGTTTCTCTTATATAAGAAACCAAAAATATGAATAATTTAATGAGCAAAATAAAATAAAAGACGGATGACAGCCAACAGCAAAATAGAGCACGTGGAGATGGGAAGAGATCTGGGGTAAGGGGAGACAGAGGGGTGGAGGCAAAGGGGAAGTAAAAAGGATCAGGATGTGAGATGCTAGATGAATAGATAGATACCAACTCCCCACAATGAATATGTTAGATATATACTAATAAAAAGGGGGACCAGCAATATGATTTAAATGAGGGTAAACTTGCTACTGAGCATTCTCCTTTTTCACAATTTCAAGAATCCTGAACATGAAAAGGGTGGAGTCATCCTTGTTCAAAGCAAGTGTGGAGGATTATTTTGTTTAACCTTGAAACAAGTCTTCTCCATCAACACAGGATGCACTGCATGAAGTAGAACAATGTGTGTTATTGTGTTCCTGTCTCTAAATGAATGTGTAGTTTCATGTATCCAGAATGTCTCATAAGTGCTCAGAGACTTACTCAGAAAAGCCACAGACCAATCAGGAAAAACTGAGACTGAATTTTTGTGACTCTGAATAGGTTATTGTAGGTGATAGGTTGCTGCAGAGAGGGAGGATGATTCGTGTCTTTGATTGAACCATCTCTCCTTCTGCTAGCCTTCCATCTCCCGTACAGCTCCATCCCAGGTCAGTGAGCTTTCCACATTTCCACAGAGGCAGGCTCCTGCTCTGTTTATTCCACCAAGGCTTCACAACACTGAAAGGGCGCCATGCTGAATGGGGCTTTCCTAGCAAAGCCCTGTATTTAGAAATCAAAGAAGCCACTTTTGTGGTATGTGTGGAAGGGGTTGGAGTGGAGGAGGAGGAAGTGGGCTTCTGTAGACAGACAGCTCCCCCTGCCTCCTGGGAGCAAAGATTAGTTCAGGGTCTCAATGGCAGGCAGTCAAGCCAAGCAGGTGTAAGGACGTCCCCAGGGATTGGCACTTGCCATAGAGGAAGTGGAGAGCCTTTTACAAGACAGGCTAGATGAGTAACAGATGCTTGTAGCCTCAGAAACTTCCATGCAGATTCCTGTTGGAGACCCTGCTCCCTGTGCTGTGGCTTCCCAGAGTCATACGGCTTCATTGCTGCAAGGCCCTTAAAAATCCAAGGGGGTCCACAGAGCTCTGGGGATTACAGTGGGGCTTTCAAGTCCCAAAGAGCAATGCAAGGAAAGCCCTGGAGTGGCCCAAAACATGCCACAGGCCTGGGGCCTTCCTGGCAGGACGGATGTCTCTATTCCTGGAGCTGAAGGTTCTGAGACCTAAAGAGAGGGATCCCTTAGGGACTGTAATGAATGTCGTGCTCCAGCAGTGCTAGCTCCGTTCAGCTGCTTGATTAATGACACAAGAGAAGACTGGAGGCAAATCTAGCAGAACAAACCCTTACTGGCTGCCTGCCCTGGATAAGATCCGGCACCTCACGCTGCACAAAGGACACTGCAGAGGGCTCCTAAGACTCCTTCCAGAGCTTGAGCCGAGGGCAAAACCCGCGCAGGCTCTGCCTGGGTCTCAGCTTGGGAGTCCTGAGGGCACAGCCATGTGCCCTAGAGCCAGCCAAAGGAATAAAGGCTTCCATCTGCTCCTTCCCAATTCCCTGCTCCAGCCAGGGGGAGGGGAACGCCTCAGCTGTTAGGCCAGGTCCTGCTTGGCTATTGGCTGACACATTTTCAAAGCTCCTCTCAGAGGCTTTTATGAAACGGCTGTTGCTGAGCAGCAGCTGAAGCCATTTGCCCTGGAAACTAGAAGGAAGCAGGTGCGACCATTTGCCCTAACCTGACCCTCAATATACCCCCAGCTGAGTTACTTTGTGCCTGTTTGTTGCAGTGAATGCAGCAAGCCCCATGCCTTCGCATTCCTCCAAGTGCAACTGTGAGCATCACTTTTCCTGGCTTCTCTCTAAAGGAAAGGGAGGGCCAGTCCAGGTGGAATGTAGAGGACGCCCTGGTACAGCTCTGCCTGGCTCCAGCAGGTGCAGAACGCATCTTCCACCTTCTCATCTTCATCATGAATTAAATAAGTAGTTCCTGAAAGCCACAAGTGTCTCAGGAAGACGAAGTATTTTTTGTTAGACTTCTCATTTTAGTAAGTACATAAAACCGAAACAACACTTTAAAAATTAACGTAATCTCTAGCTGTGTCAACTGACGAAATGTATTTGAAAATTATTTGAACTTAAAATTGTGTATTCAAAAAGGATTCTTTCATAATCACTGAATTTGATCATTAAAACAACCCAGTGGACAACTTACTTTGGAGAACATTAAGACAACAGAAAAAACAAACCCTAATTATGTAAGGACTTACAATGAGTAATAGAGATGCCGACTCGAGTTCAAGCTTTCCAAATCTCAATCCAAAATTCTTTTATAAATTTTAGTGACTGAACTGCATTTTAAATCATTGAAACAAACTCATCATATAAATTTTCCCCCATATGTTTGGTGTGTTTCCTTAGGAGCATGTTTAATGTGTCACATGTGACATTAAGGTCTTCTTCACTTACCTATAGCTCTTTCCCAAATAAGTCATACAAATGAAAATGGTGACACACAGGTGAAATAATTGGAATTTGAATAAAAGAACAATGGGCAAGCATTGGACGCCTCTGAGCACAGTCCTGACATTGTAACAGCAGCACTTTTGAAAACTTTGTTGGGCAGCAAAATGTCAGATCCAGAGGATAGCACAGATCTGAGTCATCGGCCCCTTGGATCACATCTATGTACAAGTTTCTTTTGAGACAAATATAACTTTTTCCTCCCTTAAAGTGTACCACAAAGGAAGTTCCTACAATACGTATATCAAAAGCAGTCACCACTGGAGGAACTAAAATTTCAGGGTTGAACTCAAGGTTACTGTTTACACCTACCTTCGTATCCAGCAGCCTAGAACACTGAATGCTACTCACAAAAAAATTCTTGACTTCCAGCCAGATATGGAGCTAGAGCTAGGTGAAACTGGGAAGCAGGACTCTTACCTAAATTGCGTATTAATTCAGAGCCATTTAGAACACCCTGTCTTATCCAGCACTATAGAATAAATGCACTGCTCAGCAAGAGCTGCTCAAAACAGATAACCTACTGGAGGGGTGAATGAAGAGGTGCTGTTGACCTTAGTGGCACAATCTTTGAATTGAAATCCTTAGGCTGTCATTACTCTCAGATCTTCCCTCCTTTGGAGTGGGGTTCTGGGCTTCAAAGTCACAGTGCTGTCTTATACCAACCTGCTAACCTGAAAGGTAATGATAGATAGACAGTTAAAGACCCAATCCGAAATAAAATATCTGCACTATCTGTGACTTCCTAAGTAAATACCTTTATCCAGTGACTTTTTAAGATATTCACTCCTTCACCTACATTATTTAACCCCTAAATGATAACAATGATGGGACTTTCAATTCAACTCAAAGGCATGAGTCACTGTGAGATGATTCAATACATTAAAGAAGATGAAAACTTCAATTCTTTTAGACCAAATAAATGACCGCCTAATGCACTTAATGCACAGTCCACCATACTACAAGTTCATGGCCCAGTGAGTTGCCCCTCTAAAGGGAAGTGCAATGGATCACTGTAGTGTGTAACAAATGAAAAAAAAAAAAAAAAAGCAGGAACACTTTGTTTCCAGGAAGATTTTTTTTTTTTTTTTTTGGTACCAGGTTTCAAACTCACGACCTCACACTTACCAAGCAGGCACTATTCCACTGAACTACATCCCCAGCCCCCAGAAAGATCGTGTACGCACTCACCCTTCATTCATTCCCCCAGCACAGTATGCTTTTTGAGCACCTGTCATGTGTAGTGCATTCCATAGTGCTACTCAAAGACCATGGTATTCAGAATGACCCTGACCAAATGTCTAATTCCAACCCTGTGCCCTGATCTAAATTTTGCAAGGATCTTTTATTCTCTACAAATTCCCTCTGAAGGGAAAGGAGCATTTTCTCCTGTGATCCAAATTTGTGAAGGAAATACTTATGTGAAAAAAAAAAAAAAAAAAAGCTGTAAACCAGAACTTTCCCTGTGGGGGAGAGAAAGGGGTGAGAAAAGTCTAAAGTTTTTATGACTTTATTTTCTCCAAATCTATGTTCATAACAAGCCCTCCCCAACTTTTCCCTCTGTTCTACAGAACCAATATTAACTATAACCTGATTATCTGCAAAAAATTGGGCTAGCCCAGGGTCATGGATAATAACCACAGACAATTCTGAAAATCATTTAAATTTGCCTTTGGCCTACATTTGTTTATATGAGTATATTTCAAAGTAGATTCACCTTCCTAATTAACATTTTATTTGCATTTCCTCAGCACACATTCACTGGGAAGTCAGAGGTGCTAATGTGGAGTGGGCAGAGTGTTGTAAGAAGCTAGTTTGAAATAAAACTTTGCAGGAGTTAAATTATAAATTGTATCATTCATTTCACAAATATTTATTGACCATCAACAAATGGTATGATAGGGCACCTGTTCCACAGAAGATGTGAGTAAAACAAAACAAGAGTCTTCCCCAAAAGAAGCTTGCCACCAGGCACAGTGGCTCACATGTCTAATCCCAGCACTCAGGGGGCTGAGCCAGGACCATTACCATGAGTTCAAGGCCAGGCTGTACTACATAGTGAGACCCTGTCTCAAAAAGCCAAAAAAGAAGAAGCTTGCTATCTTGCTAGGAAGATGGTATATTATATTAAGACTTCATCTTTACACAACTGAAATTTTGCTATCCCTTCAACTATGAGTACCAATAGCTCTGTTTTTTAACCCAAATTCCTATGGGACCAATGGCTTTTAATTTTATAAGACTTGGATAGTGACGCCTCCCATAGCTATAACTGCAATTTTCTATGTTTCTTTACTTGTATAAAATACTATTTTTGGGCTGAGGATTTAGCTCAGTGGCTCAAGCACTTGCCTGATAAGTGCGAGCTCTTGAACTTAATCCCTGGTACATTAAATAAAATAAAATAAAATAAAATAAAATAAAATAAAATAAAATAAAATAAAATAAAATACTAGTCTCTCAACTTGCATAAAATAATAGAGGAATCACTTCCCAGGGTACAAGAGAGTTCCCGGTAATGGTTCAGAGAAGTTCCATGCAGAGATGGCATATCTGAATGCACTGAGGAGTTAGTCACTGAAAAAGCAAGTAATGTCTCGCATTGTTCCTGATTACCGCCTCCCAGACAGACTCCCTCACAGGCCTTCCTTTCAGTTTATCTTTATGCCCTGAATCTCCGTTGCATTTCCTACCCAGAGGAGGAGTTTCCCAGATGTGTCTTCCACAGAAGGAAACGTTCCAAGCTGAAAAAGCAGGTAAGGGAGCAGTGTCTTGAGTTCATGTGCAGAATGGATAGAGGAGCAGCTCCCCAGTACTGACCTTCTGTCCAACCTCTCCTCTCTAAAACTGCTTCTTAGCAGAGCATGCCTAAAATCCCAGAACTCTGGAGGCTGATGCAGGCGAATTGCTGCAAATTCAGGGCCAACCTGGGATACATAGTGCGTACAGTACAAAGGAATCTGAACTACAGAGCAAGACCCTGTCTCAAAACACAAAAAACAAACAAAACAATACAAAATACAAATGAATAAATCAAAATGCTCCCTTTCTACTCCCTATTTGTCATGTCCACTATAGGAAGAGGAACTGGCCTTTTGCACCATGTGTCACATGCTGGGTGTGAATCCCAGACTCACCCTCACTGCCCATACACTCCCAAGACCACATCAGAACCAAGACAGCCTTGATGTACTGAAGACAGTGAGGGTGGCCTCATGCTACAGGTAAATGAAGAATCCACAGACACCTCCAGCCAAGCTCACCAAGAGCCACGAGCACCTTTGTCAAAGGCACTCATGCCCCACACACAGATCTGTGCATGTCCGAATGGGAGCCAGGCACAATCATGAGCCCCAGCTCCCAGCTGCAGGCTGAGACCTACAAAATCAGCTTCAGAGACCAAAAGACACTTTTGATGTATAGTATAAGTGACTATTGTTATGTGAAACTACAGATACTTGACGTATAGTCTTATTCTGCATCACTATTGTACCAGGGTTCTCCAGAAAAGCATACTGTTGTGGTTTAGATCTAAAATGTCCCCTCAAATGCTCATGTATTTGACAGGTGATTAGATTGTTCATTGGTGGATTCATCTATTGATGAGTTCAGTAGCTGAAACTGCTGTTAGGAGGTGGGTCACTGGGGGTATGACCTGGAAGGATGCATTCTTCTCCCCATTTCCTTCCTTCTGTCTCTTGTCTCCTGGGTGCCATGGGTAAAAAAGCTTTCTTCTGCCACATTCCATCATACCATTCTGCTTCGGTTAAGCAGACTTTGGACTGTTAAGCAGACACTGGAGACTGAGCAAAATAAATCTCTCTGCCTTTAAATTGTGAGCATTGGGTATTTTGTCCCAGCAACAGGAAAGTGACTAAGACACAACACTCACCATATATATAGATGAATAGGAAGAAATGTATTATTAGACTGCCCCATGTGACTGGGGAGACTGAGAAGCCCAGGATCTGCTGTCCGTAGGTTGGAGATCCAGGAAACCAGTGACACAGTTCCAGGCCAAACCTGAAAGTCTGAGACCCAGAGGACAAGATTCTAAATCTCCATCCAAGTCCAAAGACCCGAGATCCACCTGGATCCAAGGGCAGGAGAAGATAGATGTCCCAAATTCTTCCTTCCTCTGCCCTTTGTTCTATTAAGGCTTCAACAGATTGGATGATGCTCATCTGCATCAGTGAGGACAATCTTCTTTATTCGGTCTTTCAATTTCATGCTAATCTCAGCTAGAAGATCATCACAGGCATAACCAGTAACAGTATTTTCCAGATAGCTGGGAATTCCTTAGCTCAGGTAAGTTGACACATAGCATTAGCCATTGTAACAATTTTTTTTAAAGAAAAGGGTACCTTATCTGAAATACACAGCATCAATGTGGGTAAGCACGAAGCTTAGGGATAACCCCATGTCACTCACTGACAATACTAAGATAAGAGTAAGTATCTGTGATGCATACAAGCAGATAATAACATTACTGTAGGGCAAAGTTCCTTTTGAAAGAAGGCGGTGCATGGGAGACTTATTAGCCCCCTCCAATTCTTGCATTGGGTTTCACATATCTACAAATGCCTCTCACCACCACCCTCCCCACCAACTCATTAGCTGCTCACTGCCACAGCTTCTCCATACATGAAAGGTTTTAGGAGCAAGTAGAATTTGGGAGCAGAGGACATCGGAACAACAGGCCTTCCTCTCAGCACCAGATTGTTTCCCAGTATCCCTGAGAAACATTTGGGAGACACGTCTTATAAATTGGGACAATAATTTAGCTCTTCTGTTCACCTGATGCTGCTGACTATACAACCTACAGAAGCGAGCTATAGAAGAGAGCATTAAAGATCAACATGCAGCAGATGATAATCACCTAAGTAGGGTCCCCCCACCCAATGTTTTTCTCACCCAGGACTAACAGTCAACAATCTAGAAGCATGTCAATTTATACCATAATTTAGATTCCACTGAGGAATTTAGCACATTAAGCTATCAGTGTTCTATACCTCAGTATAAGCTCACTCTAAATTCTTTTCTAAACTGAGGTATAGGCAGGAACAAGAAAAGGTGTTGCCTGAGGGATATTTTATGACAAAGGGGATCTCAAAAAAGAAGGCCAGAGGAGACAAAGGCAACCTATGTTACTTTGCTTTGCTCAAAGCCCGTCCAGCTGAGGAGCATGGCTCTTTGCCCACTAAAAAAGCTGGAGCCAACTGTGCTTTGAGCCAGCTTTCTAAGAATATTGGCCATTTGAGCTTGGCTTTGAATCTGGAAGTCCAGATCCCAGTGCAAAACAGGGTAGGTAGGGTGTGTCCGAGGAGTTGAGGGCTGAAATTATGTTACTATTTGTCAAACCATCTTTTTTTTTTCTTTCTCTTTTCTCGTCCTACGACCTCCAACTAGAAGACCATTCCATTAATCTGCTGACTTGGAGACAGGTGATCTCCACTGTGACCAAGAAAATTTCAAGGACAAAAGCACTGCAGACAACTGCTCAGTCTTCATAATCAATAAATAACCTTTACTGAATACTTTTATATGTCAACATGATGCTATTTTTCTTGTGGATTATTTCCTTCGATCATTCTAACATAAGTTTACATGGATGACAAAACTAAGGCTTATAGGAGTTAAATAATAGGCTCTGGTCACTTCACTTGTAAATACTGCAGCTGGATCCAACCCAGGTGCTTTGACTCCAGACCCTAAAACTATAGGTTAAGCAGCAGCAACTTTGAGAAAACGCTATTTGTGTGACAAGGAATCAAAAGGAAACCATCTGTGTCTTCCACTCAGGTCTCATTCCTTCACACTGTGAGCTGAAAAAGATATTTTCCCTCCTGCTCCCTCACAGGTAGCAATGGGAAGGAAATATTGGCCTGGGCCTCACGGTGTCTTTGAAGGAAAGGCATAAGGAAGGCAGTCCTGGCTCACAGCACCATCAGCCCCTGTGCTGACAAGCAGCGCCCTCTGTGGAGGTGCACCTGGGACCCCCACTCCTGAGATGGAATAGTGGAGACAGGCGTTTGAAGCCCCCAATGGACAAACAGCACAATACCCACGACTTTCACAGTCTGTCTTTCAGTTGCAGAAATAAGGGCAGGGTCATTTGAGCGCCACATGTCTTAGCCCTGCTCCATCTCTCCTGCCACCAGGCTGGCTCCTAGATAGAGGCCCTCAGACTCCGCCAAGAACCACAGACTTCCAAGTCTGATAGTGAGTGTGGGCCTCATGGGGAACAGGGCTTAGGACCATCACCAGCTCTGGCCCATGTTCCAGGGCTGTAGCGTCAGCAGGAAGCCACTTTCCCTGACCACAGGCATGAGGTGGTGACCTCTGAACGTTCAAGGAGACAGTCATACTCCCAGTGTCTGCTCACCACCACCAGAGCAGCTCTGAACTGGCAGAAGACAGGAAAAGGAAAATATTACCAGTGCAGGAGGCCAAAATAGTGGTGTCCTTTGGCCTAGAAAGCCCTGCCGCACCAGAGTGTCCTTTCTCAATCCCATACATCTTCTTCTCTTTCTGGCTTTAGTTTTTGAGTGGTCTTTCAGTTTCATGATTTTTTTTTCTCTCCTGTGATGCGCTTTTATTTGTGTGTGGAGACGTTTAAAGCCCTTTGAGGGCATCGGATCCCTCTCTCTTTCCCAATTTTATGGGTCTTATTCATTAAGGGAAAACTTAGCATCTTTCATTCTCACTCTAGCCAGTTTTGCTGTCCTCTGCTCTTCTGCCTGTTCACCAAAGTCCAGACGCAGGGGATTATTGACAGAAAAGAGGCAAGAACCAGAGCTGTGATGTACACACAGGCACAGGCCCTTCCCACACAGGCCACAGTGCGGTTGGTTTGAGAGCCCACTGCAGACTAAGACCACTCTCTGTGTCATTGTGGCCTCGACTTAGTATGGCACCTCATGTCTCACAACCTTAAGAATTCAGGGACAGGGCTTCCTTAGCCCTTGGTGACCTGTAAGTGACAACACAGGGCCAAGGACAGCCAAGGGGTAAGTCAGACATCATCACTGGATGTCAGTTCATCACAGTGGCCCTCCTTGGCCTCGATGGCATTTGGAGTCCTAACAAGCTTTGTCTGTTTCCTGTCTCTAAGAATAAGGTGGAGTGTTATAAAATTGCAAAGTTAATTCTTATTGTTTTTAACTTTCCCCATGACCTTTCCCTTGTTGTATGAACTCACACAGACTTTCCCTCATTTTTTTATCTGTTAAAATAGGAATAATAAAAATTATTCATCCCTCAGAGTCATCACAGCAAATAAACATGCAGACATGTATAGTTCTCCACTTTAAGCCTCTGAATCTAGGCCACCCATGAGATAGTGGCTAGAAGAACTAAGTGAATGCCCAGGTCCCAAAGCTAGAGACCAGAGAGACACCAGGCTTCCGGGCTATGGAAGTGGACAATTTCTTCAGCGGATTAATCAACTCCAATTATTTCTCCACCCTTATGTCACTCAACTCATGTATCCTGTCTCCAAGAGAGACAGCCCAGGTGGTTTAGTGGGGGTCACACCCTCAGCCTCTTTACCGGTAGGGACTATCAAACTTTGATCACGGGTCTGATAAGAGGCCCAGTATTATGTATGCCTTAACCTAAGGAGAACAGGAAGGAAGGGCCTCAAATGACCTAGCATCAAATTCTTCTCCCTCTACGCTCCTACAAATGAGGTCCCCTAGTCAAACAACCTCCTTTATCAAATGAATGAAGTATAAATCTCGCTTATCCCTGCTGGCCTGTGAAATTATTCAGATAACACATCACAGTGGCATCTCACCCACTTGATAACACAAAGCTTCCTCCCACACACCCTGCTTGTTTATTCTATTCCCAGTGCAACTCCCATGAGACCCTGTGTGGCCTGCAGTGTCCTCCTCCCCCAGGATGTGAGCACAGGAGACTAATAAAGCACTGGTGATCTCATCTATCCAGCGTCAGGTCCATCGAGTCCCATAACCCTAGGCAGAAATCCCTTCCTCACCAACAGGGTGAAGAAGAAGCAACTAAAACTACAGTCCCCAAAGACTGCACGCAACAGGGTGTGGGTGGCTCCCAAAAAGAAAACCAAGGTGCTATGGCCAGAAGATGAGATGGAATAAAGGACAAGCAAAGAACAACAGGTATGATTAACACAGGACCTGAGAAAAAGAAAGCAATTTAATTTTTTTGAATGCTAAGTCATGGGAATATATTTTTATACATTGTCATGGTAATCTACAGTCTCCAGCAAGAGCGTTTTCCATGTTTAGGGTACGTTTTGCCCCTACATCTACAGTCTTTCCCCAGAATCCTCGCAGCAGTGCATAGAAATAAATGTCAGGGTGCCAAAAGCATCTTTGAAGTATTGTAAGTTTGGAGCACAATCCAAAAATTGCAAAGACACTAGAAGAGACACCCCCTGAAGTGGGATTCCTGAGTTAGGCAGGCAGCTGAGGACTGGCACACAAGCATTTTGCTCTGCAAAGAAAGTCACTGCCAGCCTAAAACACATCAAGCTGGAAATGCACAGGTGATATGCAGTTCCCACTTACAAACTACTCTCCTGATTATTTAACCCTTCCAGGTTAAATTCAAAACACAATTTCTGGCATGGATTGGCCTCCTTAGTAAACTGTGCAGCTGTAGCAGCATGATATACTCCCATCACAAATGCCAGACAGAATCTTCTGTCCCCAATAATCAACCTGTTGTCTATTGTTTTGCCAATAAAGTGTGATTTTTCCCATTTTCAAGAGTTTTTTTTTTTTTTCAAAAGGACACTCCATTGTCAGTGAATATTTCACCTTTGCAGAGATTTGGTCTCCTTAAACTGAGACCCAAAATAGGACACAGACTGGGTACCTGACAGGAAACAGAGCACCTGACTAGGACAAGACCCAGGAGGGAGAAAAGGAGGACTGAGAAGTGGCTGGGGACATACACAAGTGACAAATATTGAGACAACTACTCAGTGGACTGGGGTCAGCCAGCATTGCTCCTGTCATGTACTTTGGAGCCATGCAGTTAACCGCCATGGCTGCAGGCTGGCATCACCCTTCTGTGTCCCTGGTGGGAGCCCAAGAACTTATAGTTTCACACTGACAGCCAAGACTGTGTTGGCCCCAGAAACTGGCTAAATGCCAAAACTCTCCAACCACTGCACAGCACCTGCAATCCTAGCTCCTTGAACACCAGGGAACCCTAACCTGATCCTCTCAACATGTGAATCCTATCTTCTCCTTTGTTACCCAGTACCCTAGTGCTTCTAATGTGTGTTGTTTAGGAATCAAAATTCTCAGGTAGTTGCGTGCACAGATCTCTGTAATTTCAGCGTGTGAGTAATAACAACATCAATGGAAACAGTTTTGCAGAGCTTATTATATGCCAGGAACTTTGTAAATATTCTCTTTTTCACTCTTGACAATAATCCTGCAAATGAACTTTTTACTGTCATTTAACAAGTGAGGAAATCTAAATCACACAGATGGCGAGAGGCAAAGCTGGAATTCAGTCTAACTGAAACTGATTACCTCAAACACATCCGCTGTCTCTGGGAAGAGTTCTGGACACGTCACCATGTCCCAATTGTGCTGTGCAAGTTCCCCATGCTCCCCATGGAGAACTTATACGATATCATATCGTTTTTTCTGGTGTTCACAATGTAAGCTCCTACAACTGCCTGGACAATCATTTGTGGTCACACTTGAACTCCTAACCGGTCACCAACATTTCAGATTTTGCACCTGGAGGATAAGAAAACAGACCCACCTCACTACATCTGAAAGTGACCCCAAAATCCATCTGTCTTAGTCTCCTTCCAGAGTTGTTATTGATGTTGGTTTTCAATGTATTCACATATCACCCACGGCTAGAACATAAAAATGTCTCGGGCTTAGAACACCATATGAACAGCATTTACACCTTTTCAAAAAATGTGGGCATCCTTTAAAATATCCATCTTTTATAATAAACAATACCATTTAGGATGTTCCAACACAAAAGTATTCTTTTATTTCTGCTCTGTCGTAGTCATGGAGACCTCAGATTTGGTTGAAATGAGCAGACAAAATTAAAATTTGCACCAAAAGTTGCTACCAAAGCAAATAACTTTGCCAGTTTACATTTTAGTGCTGTGTCTGAGGAAATCAATCACGCCTCAGACGTTACCTCACTCTGATCCCTCACTTGAGTAGGGAACGGATGACTGTTCTCGTTCTCCTAAGATGCACATAGGCCTCCTGGCAAAGACCAAGCTGTAGTACCATGAGATCAAGCCAACTCATCCACCCAACTATGTAGCATCAGACTGGTCATATTAATTATTTGAGTTTAATATTTTCCTCAATGGAAGAACAGCTAAAAATAAACCTCAGGTCACTCCCTTCAATACACTGCTTTAAAAACCAAAACCAAAAGCTATCTGCCTGCTCTGCCCAGCATCGCTGACCTTGGTGACTGTAGCCATGCACACATTCTACCTGGTCATGGCCATCAGGGGGCTGCTCTAAAACACAAATCAGATCCATTTACTCAGCATTGTCTAGGTGTGACCTTGGAACTTCCTGATGACACAGGGTCTCCTGAATCTGATCTCTTGCCTGCTCTTCTGTCTCATCTCTCCCTCCCTGTGCCCAGCGCCATGCTGCGGTTCTAACAAGCTATTAGTAACTAGCAGCTATTTAAACACTCAAGCTGTTGCCCAAGCCATTTCCTTTGCCTGGAAATATCATCTCTTCCCACCCACCCACGCACACTCTAATGCAGACCTCATCGTGGCCTGCTGGGAAAAAAATATTTACCTCTCTTTCCTGTTATTATTATTTTTCTAAGTAACTTTTTTTATTACCAAAGAAGTATACAGGAAAATGTTGTACACAAAGAAAACAGAAACAAGAAGATTAAAAGCACATATAATCCCATCACCCAGAGATAAAATCCTGTTAGCATTTTGATCTATTTCTTCGTCCTCTTTATGTGACATATATAGACATTCTCAATTTGACTTCCGAGACTCAACTCAAATGCTACTTCCTATAAGGAGATTTTTCTTACCCTTCCTCCTCCTCAGTTCCCCACACTTAATCTCACTATTCCCACTCACCCTGCAGGTGGCAGTTTAAATGTTATATCCCCAGACAGTCCTTTCCTGACCTCTGATAGTAAATTGCATCACCCCAGACACTCTCATCAATTGCACAGTTCTTTTCTTTCGTAACATTATCTGCAATTATAATCGGATTCCTAAGAACAATTAAATGTCTCTTCATCCAGATGTTTGGCATCTCATTGATGTAATAAGAATCTAAAAGAAAAAAAATGAAACTTTTGCCCTTCCACCGCTATTATAGAGAGAAAAATGACAATATATAGTGTAATTAAAACCCACATTTTCAATGTTGCATAATCTCTTTACCTTCTAAACAAACCAGTACATACAAGAAGATACTGTATAGGAATATCAGCAAGTCCACTTTCAGCTGTAAATAAGAAAAACCATAATGATTTTTATAATAGCATGAAAGAGGGAGTCTGGAGTTTGGCTTATTCAGCAGCTCCACAGTATCTACAAAGACTCTGCTGCCCTTCACAGAAAACATCTTCCTCATAGTTTCAAAGTGACAAAAATAGTTCCAGGTGTCATCCATAAAACAAATGGTGTCCTGCAAAGAAGCCAGTTATCTCGTGTGCTTCTATAAATTAGCAACGAAACCTTGGCACTCCCCTGCCCCAGTTCACTTCTCAGGTCCCAGGGACCAAGGTGGAATCATAGATCCATACTTCACCCAGTCATTGGAGTAAAATGATCACTGCTGTTGAGATTAGTGGTTTTCAAGCTTTACCTCCTATCATACCAGCCTAGACTATTATGGTTTACATCTAGATCTCCCATGAGCCTCATGTACTCAGAGGTGAGGCATTTGAAAGGTAATTGAGTCACGGAGGTGCTATAACTACATGCATGCTAGGCGACGGGGCCTGTCAGAAGAGGTGGGTAACTGGGGCAACCGGAAGGTGCATCCCCTCCACATTCCTCCCTCTGCTCTCTGTTGCCTTTCCACCCTGAATGAGCAGCCTCCCTTCACCCAGGCCCTTTCACCATGCAGTTTCTATGTTTGAGCTTGATGAACACCATCTGAAACTTAAAAACATGAGCCAGGATAAACCTCTCCTCTTTTAAATTGTGGTTGTCAAGTATTTGTCCCCAGAGTGACAAGATGAGTAGGACCATTTCTTAGTCACCTCACTTGCTGGGCTCTAACACCAGAGTTGGTTCAGTAGATCTAGGATAAGGCACATGTTGCATCTATAAATTCCCAGGTGACGATGGTGCTACTCATCATAAGGCTGAGTTTTGGAAACACACACACACACACACACACACACACACTGCAGTACTGAGGGTTAAATCCAGGGCCTTTGCACTGAGCTATATCCCTAGCTTTTTTTTTTTTTCCTTGAGACTGGGTCTCAGTAAGCTGCTCTTTTGCATAGACTTGTCTCACACTTGTGATTTTCCTGCTTCAGTCTCCTAAAGTGCAGGAATTACAGGCGTGAATCATCATGTGGGGCTAGAACCTCTAATTTATACAAATCAGGGTCTACCCTACCAGGAACAGGGAGAAGACCAAGCCTGCCAGGTAGCTTGGTTGCCTGAGAGCTCCACAGAACCATGATTTCCTGGCAAGAAACAAGGTGACTGTACGCTGGCAACATCAAGATCTCCCACAAGGAAACAGAATAATAATAGCTAGAATGTGCTACAAGCTTCAGCGGCATCAAAAAATCACTCTAAATTCAGACCATGCATTTTTAACTATCCCAAAAAATCCTTTGAGGTAAGTTGTGCCAGTCAGTGCTCACTAGAGAAACAGATTTAACCCAACATATATAAATATTAGCATTCACAGGTAGGCTTACAAGGGTCGCCACGGAGTCAGGTTTGCGCCACGAGTGCAGAAGTGCTGTCTGCGCACTGGAGATCCAAAGCATCCAGTCAAAGTTGAAGGCCTAGAGCTCAGTGTAGTGTCCAGTGTGAGTCCATATCAGGAGGCCAAAGGGTCTGTGCTGGAGGCTGAAAAGTCTGCACTGGAATTCAGGAAATGATGTCCAAGGTGGAGGTGAAGACTGGAGCTCCTCCCAAGGAACAGAAGGAGCCTTCTTCCCTCGTTTTCCTTTTGTTCCATTCAGGCAGCAAGCCTATTGGCTGGTGCCACTCATACCCAGGGTGGGTTTGCTGTCTTCATTAAACCCATTCGGCCACGCCCAGAACTGTGCCGATCCAGTTCAGTTGGGCCTTTTTTTTTTTTTATCTTTTTATTTTTATTTTTATTTTTATTTATTTTTTGAAAGTAGTAAAATACAACAGAACAAGACAGAACAAAGCCAATTGAGACAGTGCAATGAAACTGGTACAGAACTTCACAGCAGGATACCAGGATAACAGTAAGAGGTACCATAGTATATCTCATTATCTTCACAATAGTTGTCCATTCAATCAGGTATAGCAAAATCAAACCAAAAACAGAACATTATAAAACCTATCAAAACAGAATATTAAATAGAGCAACACAGTTAGCAAAGCAAAACAGTGGAAACAATATTTGCCTTCAAAGAGAAGATAGAAGGAAATCCCCCGTATTTGCTGTATTGCATACAGTTGTCCTCCCAAGAGATGAGTTGGGCCTTTCTTACTCAAATTGGTACAACTGTTTTTAATTATCACAAAGGTTATTATACCCATTCACAGATCAGAAAACTGAGAATCAGAAAAGCTCCAGAAGTGGCCAGTGGTTGTTCTGCTATCAACTTCCATAGACTGTGTTTACACTCAGATTTGTATGACTCCTGTGGCCCATCCTCTTCACCGTGATACAGTTCTCATCCGGTGGCTCTTTCATGCCTTAGATCACTATTTAAGTGCAAATGCCACCACCCGGTTTCACCTTGGCAATGTTCACAAATTTTAGTGAAAAGCAAATGCATTTTGAGGTTAGGCAGAAAATTATACCTAATGCTTGTATGATTTGGAATTCTTTTAATCTGTCCAATTTCAACTTCCAAAGCATAATGAATAGAGTAATATGTGTCCGAAAAAATTTAGAAAGAATACTTTACCCTGTCCCTGGCAGGGGACAGACACATGAGTAGCTCTCATTATTATTCTTACTTCTGTGACCTAGGACACTCATCTGTAAAAGCAAGGCCTTATAATACCTAGGAAGACTAAATAAGCTCCGAGAAAGTGTCTGACAAGCTTTCTTTTATATGTATACTATTAGAAGAAAGTGAAAATCATCCTCATCTTCAACTTCAGCAGGTGAAAACTGAGGCTGAATTTGGGAGGAGTCGAAGGGGCAGAAGAGGCCTCAAAAAATGAGAGTCAGGCTCATTTGTCTTTCTCAGACCACCCTGCCTCTTTCCCTTTACACGCCAATGACTTTGAACAGAAGTTGTTGAAATGAGATAACACATTTAGCCTCGGCACACAGACGGAAGAAGCTCTCCAGCTCATTTCCTCAGTGACACACTGGAAGGGACTCATGTGCAATTAAGCAGCTAGAAGTCGGGTGTTCCAGGGTCTGTAAGAGGCCTGCCTGAGTGGATCTCCCTGCCTGCAAGACTCCCCCTACCCTGCACCTACGTCATTCTTGAGTTCTTTCTCTGACGTATTTTTCTCCAGAGAACCTATCACCGTGTAGAATTACAATGTCAGTTTACTTGCTAACTATCTGCCTTCCCTATGAGAAGGTAACCTCCAAGAAAGAAGAAATCTTGTCTGTCTTGATCACTGCTTGCTATCCCCTCCCTGGCGTGAGGTAGATGTTAACTATATACTCATATGTGTTGAATGGATGAAGAACTAAATAAATAATCTTTAAATAACAGAGATAAGCTCATCTCTTTTTCCAAGCTGGAATTTTATTGGTTAAGAAGACCATGACTCAATTACCGTAGTGATATACACATTAATATTTCATCAAAGGAAAGAATATCTGTGCAGCTGGAGATTTAGACATGTCCTGGCATGACCAGGAGTGTGACAAGTTTCACATGGAGGACCAAAGTACCTCCTGGGATGGAACATGTAAGGTAAGGGAGGGTTGAGAATGTCCCAGTGCTAAGGAGTATTTCTGAGCCCGGTTGTGTTCTTCTTTCTAGCTCTGTCCTACAGCCAAGAACTTACATCTGAGTCATACAAAGAAGCAATTAAAGCAAACCCAAAAGAAAGTAAATGGATTCAGTGAGTGGAGTGGTGGACAAGCAACACCTGCATCTGGAAGGAAAAATGCCAAGAGGACATCAAGGCAGCACCATGGTACTCTCAGAGGCACCAGAAACATCTTCAGAAGGCAGCAATGATTTTGCATGTTTGTGTCTGGTGATCTGAGGAACTCTTTTGAAGATCACTGTGTAAAATAACAACCTTAGTTACGTTCCTACCATGTTGTTTTGAAGGCCTATATCGTCATTGTTTTGAGCTCTTTGCTATTGTTAATTGTCTTTTTTGTTTCTTGCTTTTCTAGTAATTTGTTTTGTTTTGTTTTGTTTTTCTCTCTAATGCAGAAAGGATAGGTATACATGTAGAGGCTTATACATGCCTAAAACTTCTCCTAAACAGTTTACATGAATCAGTTATATTATGTGTGATGAAATAAACAGCTACTTTGAAGAAAAAGAGACATTATGGTATCCATTGCTGATTCCCTAACGTCATGCTATGAAATCCAATAATGCTTTTATTCTTTAAAAGCATTCAGAGTGGTTTTAGTCTGTTTTGTATTGTTTAATTTCAACATACATGAGGGTATGGACAACTACTTTGAAGAGAACAAGAGATATTAAGGTAGCCATTGTTAATTTTCCTATTGTCTGGTTTTAAAGGCCTGTAACGCCTTCATTATTCTGTTTTGATTAGTTTTATACTATTTTGTTTTGTATAAATTCATTGTGTTTGAAGATATAGACAACTATTTAGAAGAAAACAAGAGACATTATGGTAGCCAGTTAGATCTCCTGTTGTCTTGCTTTGAAATCTGTGTCACTTACATTGTTTTCTTCTGGTCTGCTTTGTTCTATTTTGTTCTGTTTTATTTTACCCTGTTTAAAATAAAATTTTTAAAAAAGAAAAAAAAACAGAAGGCAGTGATGTAAGTACCTTTAATTGACATTGGCAGCATTCACTAAATCAGCTGCACTTTGGTGGAGAGTGACATGATGGGTGGCCATGACATCAGAGTAACCTTGGAGACATCACAGGACTAGGCCGACAAAAAAGCAGAAAATGGGTAGACGCTACATGACAGCCTAGAAGATAAAGTAATGAGCACACACTAAAGCAACACAGAATCTGGACATGCAAAATAATACGAGAGAAATATCAGAAGAACTAATGAACAAAAATACTGTTTTCCGGTTGTCATGACCCTCTTTTACAGAAAGGCTTCTTTTTATAGATTTAATTGCCATAATAATTGTTTGCATTAAAAAAAAGGTAACCCAAATAAAATTGGGCCACCTTCTCACCTTGAATTCAATCTCAACTCATTGACATATTAGAAAAACACACACATTCACAAATCTGGCTCTAAGAACATCAAATGAAAATGGGACATTTTTAGGCAGCTGTCTAAGGGATTTAAAAGTGAATGTGAAACCCTTTTTTCCTAAATAAACATTTCCTTAAAATGGCTTTTGGAAATCATATTTGCATACACCAGCTCCCTGTGGCCAGTGACTGAAATCCTCCATGTTTCTGTTTCTTTCTGATCTCAAAGCTCGCTCGCCATCTATCCTTAAACCTTGTCCCACCTCTTCTCCATCTATGTCCATTAATTCTGATTTTTTAACTTCATTGGGTGAAGAAACACCTGGTAGGTTAGTAAAGGGCACTCCTAGGTATGTCTGAGCGGGTCAAGGGGGCGTGACCTTAGCACTATCCATCATTTCTAGCCCATTCCACTCTGACCCCCTGCAGACTCTGCTTCCCAGCCATCATGAGCTAAGCAGCTTTGCTCCCCCACCCTTCCACCATTTTTCTTCCATGGAGCCTACTGATCATGTACTGAGTCTTCTAAAACCATGAACCAAAGTACGCCTTTCCTCCTTTAAATTGTGGGTGTGGGGTGCTTCAGTGATGGGAACCTAACTAATATACCATTCCTGCACTCACACAAAGCCCAGGACAGCGCAGCAGAAAATATCCTGCTTCCTGGAAAAGGAGAAATAATACTTACCATCATTTTTTCTCTATTAAAGCAATCGAAACCAGAAAAAAAAATTTTAAGTGAGAACAAAAACTAGACTCCTCAAAATTTATTTATAAGTAGTAAATGCATTTTTTAGAAGGTATCACCCAAAGAAACAAGAAAGCTGACATAAATGTAAAAGATAGCAAGATCTATCGTGCTTGAGACTAGAGATATAAAATTTCTGAAAATGTTTAGAATCTACAGTAAAAGCCTAATTTTAATTTACATGCACTAAGAAGAAAAGCTGTTACCAACAAATCAAAATAAATACAATATGCTTATACTATTTATAGTGATTTTTTTGTTAGTCAAGGGTAAAAAATGTTACATAACTTGGGTTATTTTGCAATTGTCAGGTTTTTTAGTCTCCGAACTCCCTATTCAATTTGACCATACTCTATTTTTTCAGTCTAACCCATTTTGCTTACCTTAAGCTTCAACCAGTTTATATAATTGGCCTTGGTCTCTGAGTTATTCACACAAATTCCTACATCTTCAGAAAGATATTTAAGAGATATTACTCTTTTCAACAATCTGATTCATTTACCACTGCTGAAAATGTCTCTTAAGTATTTTGTGCATCATTTTACATATTTCTAAAAGATAAACTAGATCTGAAGATGGAAAAAAGGATTTTTCATGGTTTTTCTTATTTTGTTTTCCTTCATCTCCCCTTGGGCCTTCATATTTCTATTTTAGAATACCAAAATCACAAATATATTTTTGAGAAATGACTGTATCTAACCACAGATCAACATAGAAAAACAGTCCTAAGATAGCAGTGTCCTGCATGGAATATTTTGAAAGATCTTCCACACTAATCTCTAACCTATCTTATGGTTTCACATTCCTCCTGTGTAAGAGTATTTCCTTTTAGTTAGAAGCTTTGGGCTTTCTGTTGAAATAGTGATCATAGAAAAGAAATCTCACTTCTTTAGTCAAAATTGTCCATTGTTGCTCAACTGGCTATTAAATAAATTCTAAATTCTTCAACTGGTCATCAAAGCTCTTGGAGATGGACTAACTCTACCTTTCAAACATTACCCCCACTATCCTCCTTCAGAAATTCAAATCTATGCACCAGGACCACCACCCTTCGCATTCTGAGCATACCTAGCGCATCTCTTGCTCCAGTTATTCTATATTCTCAGAGTACCTCCCACTCTACTTAACCATCACTACCCCACCCAACTTGCCCATTGCTTGGTCTGTAGCATTTCAACTCTACCTTAATTATAATTTTATATGTGTGTGTACAGGTACTTACACACACACGTATATAGTATCCCTCATTTGGTAAGACTTTCTCTGCTTTGAAATAACAGACTCCTATTTATTCATTCATCCCACAAATGTTTATTTAGCTTCTATCATGTATCAGGTTCTAGGAACTGGGATACCACAATGAAAAAGAAAGACAATCCAAGCTCAGTTAAGCCAAAACAGGGGAGGAGGAATGTATTGGCTCATGTAACTGAAAAGCTAAATTTGGTTTCAGTTACAACTGGATCTAGGAATGTCGTAAGAAATGAATCTCTTTCTCTCTCACCTTTTCCTCCCAAAGTTTTTATTTTAATTCTGCTTTGTTTGAGTAACCTTCATCTCTATCAGGATTTCTTCCCAGAGTAATAGAAATGGCCACTGTCAGCGCTAGGCTTTAGTCTTCCTAAAGCCAATAATTCCAAAGAAAGCAGTGTTCCTTTCCCAGGGGAAAGGCATGTTGGGGATCTGCTGAGCAAGGGTTGAGACAGGGACATTTAGTGTGAGGTTTTCTATGTGTCTGTCAGTCACTTCTGTGTATATTAAGTCATTTCTAGCCATCCTCATGCAGGAATGTCTTCTAGAAATACTGCTGCGGTGATTCAGTCAGCCTCAGAGTGTGAAGGGCTTACATCATAACTGATAACAAACAGCATTAGAAGTATGCCTGCAACCCAGGAGAACTGACGTTTGACTCTTACCATGTGAAGTTATTTCAATCACATATATGTAAAATGCAAGCGCAGAACTTAGTTTTGTTATTATCTAATCAAGATATACACGTCTCAGCACAGCACATACTATCATAAAAGCCCCATTACGCTTTCCTCCTCCTTGGTGGAGACAAGCAGCATTGAACATATCAGAATTGTCATGCTTTGAGGACAGACCAGTGGCATCCTAGGTTTCTGTGTATGAAATTACATGTTTCACTCATCCCAATATATCATGCCTTAGCCTATCTGATCCCTCTCATCCTGATGAGGAAGATATTTCCAGAAAAAAAAAAAATTTGCCAACTTGCCCACCTCAAAAGAAAAAGAAAAATGACCTGAAGAAGCTACCATTTTTTCACATCTTACTGACTGAAAAGTCAATGACTAATATAAATGAGTGATTTGATTACATAATTATATTTGTTATCCATTACTGCTTCACAAATGATCTTATAATAGTTTCCAAGGGCTACCACAACAAATTACCACAAAAATAGATGGCTTAAAGCAACAGAAAAATAATTCCCTCATAGTGCTGGATGCTGGATATCTGGAATGAAGATATCATTAAAGCTACAGTCCCTCCTGAACCTTCTAAGGACACCTCTTTGCCTCACCCTAGTTTCTGATAGTTCCTGAAAATTCTTAGTGCTCCTTGACTTGCAGTATCGGCGCTGCATTCTCTGCCTTTGTATACATGATCCTCTTATCTTTGTCTGTACGTGTCTTCTTATAAGAATACTTTTCACTGGATTGAGGACTTGACCTACACCAGAAGAATATCAAGTTAACTAATTAAATTATTCAAAGACCCTATTCCCAAATAAGATCAGGTTCTGAGGTTTTAGGTGCCACAAATTTGGGAGGACATTATTCAACCAATTACATACTCCAAAACTTAGCATCTTCAAACACTGAAGGCTAGACAATAGTGGCACATGTCTGTAATCCCAGCACTCAAAGCCTGAGGCAGGAAAATCGCAGTGAGTTTGAGACCAACCTGGGCTACACAGTGAGTTTAAGACCAGGCTGAACTACAAAACAAGACACTGTCTCAAAAAAAAAAAAAAATAAAAATGAAGATCCTTGGGGGCCAACTCAGAGGTTGCCTACTACAATAGTAATGCTGCTCAATTCTTCATAGCAGCAATTTCTAAAGGTATCTAAAATGTCTCTTCGTATACCTAAATTTCAGGTTAAATCGCATTTTACTCAGAATCATCAATGATTCTAAATTTTAAAAGTATTACAGATGTATGTTAACAGACCCGGAAATACAGCAGATGTTCACGGTACTCCCAGCAGGACTGCTGACCTGCTGTGGACAAAGACTGGCTGTATCTTTATGCTTCACCAAGCACTTCTTAGATCAAGAAGAGCATCCAGACATTTTCTATGGTTTCAGAATCCGTAGAACCAGCCAGTTATCCAGCAACGTCCTGAGGAGGAACAGCCACAAGTGCCAAGTATGTTGTAAGACTCCCTGAGTCACACACTAAAACAAAAGTCGAAGTTGGTGCTATTACCAAATAATTGGTTTCAGTTTGTAAAACTTCTATTCTCAGTAATCCAGAGATTGTGCATTTTCTACTAAATTCTATGTCTAGAATTCTGGTGGGCTTTGTTGTACAGTGAAGTCATGTGATCCAATCAGCCAAGCTATCTACCTTTACAGGCAAACAAAAGAAAAGCACCTGCCTATAATCTCAGCACTCTGGGCGGCTGAAACAAGAGGATTGTGAATTTGAACCCATCCTAGGCAATTTAGCAATTTACAGAGATCCTGTCTCAAAATAAAAAAGGCCCTGGGTTCAATCTCCAGTGAAACAAAAAATTGATTAATTAATTAAATATAATCCCATTAAAGTAACAAAACAATGTTAGTGGTTCATGAGTAACTAACATTTACACACATTTTAAAAGACAGAGTATAGGAAAGATAGTCAATAAATTATGAACATTTAGGCACAAGTAAAGCAACTGTCTCAGCCTCCACAACTGCTGTTAGGATATTACATATCCTCTGGATATGTAACATTTGGGTCTGGTAAAAGTACTCTGTGGCTTCCCGGCAGCTTGAATTTCACAGTTCCTATTTAACTGTAGTAAGTTGGTGCTGTGCCCCAGGGAAAGAATTTAATTTTGACTATGTGATCTAATTCCAGAAAAATCCTCAGGTTTCCAAAACTTCCTTGTTGTAAAGAAAACCCACTTTGGGATTACCTAAGCCTTTTTCTGTAGGATGTTTATAAGTATCCTCTCAGGAGCTCTCAATGACCCTCTTTTCCTGGAGGGGTGGAGATAGACACACGCTGTGCCTCAGTTCCAGCATTCTGGCTGAAAGCCTCTCCCCTGGAGTCTCCCTTCCATCTCCATCCTCCCCAGCAAAGCCAGAAAGCAATGCACCAGGTACTAACGAAGCTGGAATGTCACAGCTTTCCTTATGTCCAGTCATACAAAGAAGGAGAACACATGATGGAACCCAGCAGCACTGGCCTGGGATTTACAGCAATTCCTTGACCTCCAGGAGCCCCCATAGCCATGGCAGCCATGAGGCTTTGATAAGGACTTCTGATATCTTGGGTCCTACTGATTGCAGTTGGCTTGTTGGCCTCTGAGAGCAGTGTACATCCTCAAGGAGATAAGACAGTGAGGTGAGTAATTTATCAGCTCCTCCCTCCCTCATTCTATCACTCCCTACCCCATTCCAGCAGGCTTTAGAGCACGCTTACCACATGCCCAGAGCTTGATCTAAGTGTTTCTCTGCTATGTCTCCATTAAAGGGTCACACTGTGGTTAAGAGCATGGTGTGACTTGGATCATACTCCCTAAATTCAAATCCTGCTCCATCACTTCCTGTGTGACCTTGTATATATAACTTAATCTCTCTACAGCTTAGCTCTTCATCTGTAGAACAAGCTAAAAATGGGGCTCATGGAACAATTGGAGAAATTAAGTGAGTTAATAAAGAGAAAATATGTCAAAAGCATTTGGTACATCCTAAGTACAATTTAAGTATCAGCTAATCACATTTCTGGATTGAAGATGGTTTATGATGAATTTGGTTTTTCTCCCTTCGTGACATTTCAAGGGAGTAAAACTTGACATTCTGCTCTTTATTCATTCTCATAAAATGTGAAGAATTTCCAAATAGAACCTTTTCTTGAAAGATTCATGACCTAAATGGAATTAGATAACTAAAAGTTAAATATAGTTCCTACAGGTTATTTTGTTTAATGTTAGAAATTTTAGAATGCTAAGTAACTCTATAACGATGAGATTTATATCATCTATCCTGCATTTCTCTGCTTTGTGTTACAATTCATTTAATAAGCTCAAAAAGTATGCACTTTTTTCAAAATCACCATAGCTAGTGTTTTATTTTATTATGAATACTAATCTGCATCCTTTCCTATTTATCTGATAGTTCTTAGTAGTTTTATATAATTAAGTTTCATAATTATGTTAATTGTAGAATTTTGCTCTTTTAACAATAAATGTTTAATTGAATAAAGCACATAAAGATATGTATTTTTGGTATAAACAGCTACTTTGAAGAAAACAAGACATTTTGGCAGCTATTGCTGATTTAATATCATCTTGCTTTGAAGTCCTACCATGCTTTTGTTCTTCTGTTTCCATTGGTTCTATCATGTGTCTTACTGGATTTTAATATGTGTGATAGTATAAACAAATTTTTTGTGGAAAATGAGATACTATAGTAGCCATTGTTCATTTTCTGTTATTTGGTTTCGAATGTCCTGTAATACTTTCATTCTCTTGAATGGTTTTATATTATTTTGTTATGTTTGATATTATTACATGTGAAGGTATGCTTAACTATTTCAAAGAAAGAGACATTATGGTAGCTACTGTTAATATCTGGTTGTCTTGTTGTAAAGTGCTGTGTTGCTTACATTGTTCTTTTCTGATTTGCTTTGTTCTGTACTCTTTTGTTTTATTCTCTTTAAAATAAAAAAATGTATTTTTGCTATGTTATAACTGGAATAAAATTTTATCTATATTTAAATAGTCCAGTATTCTAATACTATAGTATTAATAATAATCATGATATATTCATTCTATAAACATTGTTACAGTGATATTCTAATAATGATGAAATAAATGATTATATTACCACAGCTCATACTCCAATTGAGAATGTCAAGTAATATTGAATAATATTGAAACAAGTAATATTGATCTGTTTGGGCTTCCGAACCTGAACCAAGGCTGAATAGCAAAATATCTGGCAGAACATCAAAGCTGAAGCCAAGCTTCAGTGTCTCTATAACATTACAGAACACTGTGCAAGACGACAGTCTGCCTAAAAAATAAAGATGTGGGAAGGCTCCATGAGAGCATCAGAATTCATAAGAAAACAGGATAGTTCATTATATAAATAATATGATCCAAATGACTTTCATATGAACCATTTAGATTTTGAAGAATAGAGAGTGACCCAGCTGGCCTGGTGGCTCACATCTGTAATCCCAGCACCCAAGAGACTGAAGCAGGAGGAGCTCAAGTTTAATGCCGGTATAGGCGACATAGCAAGTTCAGGACAGGCCTGAGCAGCAGAGCAAGACTCGATCTCAAAAAGCAGACAAAAAAACCCCAGAGACTCACTCTAACTAGCCCTGATAAAAGAAGTTGAGCATATGAAAAACATAATGTCAGTGAAATGCAAGAGCAGAAGCTAAAGCGGAGGAAGAAAACAAAAGAGTTATGTGTACTGAAATCCACATCTAAGGGATGAGGTGGTAAGGTGCAATGCCTCAAATTAATAGAACCAAAATAAAGCAGATTTCGACATACTCAGGACTGAACAAAGAAAAGCAACAGGATTAACAGTAACTGTATTAAAATTAAAAGGGGATAATGAATAGCATGATGCTCATATATAAAGAGAATAAATAGATAGTAACCTAACATAGCCAATCAATTATTAGCAGAACAAGTATATTACTACCAAATCACTAAAAACCGAATCATTTAAAGATGGTTTTCCTGGGCAAGAAGAAATGGGGTGAGGCAAACTATTTACTTCCTTTGTAAGGCTTTCTACATAGTTGTTTTTTCACGTTCAAATTTCATGTATTACCTGAATAAGGAAATTTTTAAAGAAATGGCTACTTGAATTAGACCCCTAGGATGTTTATGCCTGCATGCAGGGTAAGATGTTGGCTTGTGTGTAACTTAACTAACCTCACCATGGAATACCTTGGGCTGGATGAGAATACCCTGAGCTGGCAGATTCCGACAGGTTTCTTCCACAAGCCTGGTGTCAAAGGGCTGCCCTTCTTCCTACGTCTACGCAATTGTCCCCCTTCTGATAGCAATTGTAACCTTGATTATTGCCCACAGTGTAAAACATTTTTTCATTTAAAAATTACATCCTTCCTTCAAAGATAGTACAGTAAAATCATTTCTCATTTACATTTAGTAATTCCCTCAGTTGCACAAGTCACTATTCCATGAAAATGTGCATTATTCTGAACTGTGGGTGGCTTTTAAAAACAAAGCCTTATTTTAAAAAACATACTGTCCTTTCTTGTCATGTAAGTGAACTCTGATGAAGGTAAGTTAACATACTGATTAGTAATTTTTGTGCAGTAGAAATTTTATATAGATTTAATACCATTTTCAGCTTTTATTTAATGAATATTTAATTCAGAAAGCTATGAAATAATAGGTAATTACAGCTCTACAACACATATTGACATGCAGTTTAAAAGACTGAAAAGTGCCTTGTGCTTGCAATGAGTTTATAATTTAAACACAAAGAAAAATTTTAAAGTTGCCAATCAAATATTCATCAGAAGAAAGAAGGCGAGGAGGATCCCACTTCCTCAGGGCACATATGCAAAAGAGATACTAAAAATAACACAGGCCAGGTTTGGGAGACCTTGTTTAGGCAAAATCCCAAACATATCCAAAAGGAGCTGGTGGAGAAGAAAGTTTCCCGACCTGGGAAGCAAGACCAACAGCAATTTAAGAGTCAGGTTTGGGAAAGACTTGGGGTGGGGGAGATAATAAGCAAAGGCCTTGGAAGTAAAAACAAATACACAAGTCCAAGAAGCTTGAATTCTGTGTCTTTATCTTTTCTTTGCTATCTTTTTCATTATTTGAGCTGTCTTGCAATGTCTTCAGCCTTGATTGACAAGCAGCCCAGCTCCCTTCTGCAGTCCAGAAGAAACTCATTCACTCTAACCTGTAAGGGACCGAATAGGTTAGGGGATCCATTTCAAAAGAGGAAGGGTTGAGAAAAGCAGTGCATAGCCTGTGACAGTACAACCTTTCACACCAATGGGTGATCACTTTTGTCTAGCAGAGGCTGGCCAGATTTCAAAAAAATAAATTAATCAGCATCGTTCTAGCAACTTGCCCCTCTGCTTTACACAGCAAGTGTCTAGGCCAGTAGATCTCAAATTGTAACACGCAAAAGAATTTTCTGGAGCATTATTATATGGGCTGAAATTCTGAAATTTTGGTTCACACCAATGAAACTGTATTTCTACCCAGCACTATAAAAAATTCTGAAAAAAACGATTTGAAAAATCACCACGTTTCACTAAAAGACAAAGGAGTTAAGAGAGCTTCATGTCTTCCCACTGCGGGGAAACCCACCCAAGGACAGTTTTCTAAGGAGGCTTTTCTGTCTTCCTGTCCTCACCAACTGGCCCATAAAGGTTCTGAAGGACCTTGGTCATCGCATTTTCAGGCACAGTGACTGGTCAGCACCTCCCTGGGCAAGTCCTTCAACAGTCACTCTGAAAAGCACCACCAGTTTCTAGACAATATAAATGGAAATTAGCCCAATAATCTTGTAGTGAGCCCCACAAGCTGAGCAATGCAAAGTGACTTGGTTCAATACTGTAATCTGAATATTGAATATTGTAATCCAAGTATTGTAATCTTCTTCACAATTCAGAAAGTTACATTTGTAATCCCACTGAGATGTTACTGGAATCCCGGCAAGTTATTTCCAGTTGACCACCTCCAGTGCAAACCACGGGAGAGTAACAACACCAAGACATATTTAAAGTTAAGGGCAGTTAAGGGGTCTAAGCCTGATCCAAGTGCGGTTATATGGACAAAGATCTTGGTCCAAGGCCGGTCCCAGAATTTACTATCTTGTGAAGGAGGGAGTGGCTTCAGGATGAGTGACAGTGAGGATGGTGGGAACTACATGAGTAACTTAAGCTGCCTAGCCAGGTGGGGAGAAAAGTATCCTTGCAAAATGCAGGGAGAATGACATGCAGAAGGATCAATCTGCATAATTCAATTAAGGCAATATTTGAATTGATTTTGGAGCTGTTGCTTCAGTTTCTGATATGTAAACTTTTATGCCCTGGGGACTCATAGCCTCTTTATTTGGAGTCTCAAGTCTGCTACTTGGTTGACATTCCTGGAGCTGACTGGCTCTGCATCCCTCTGTAATCCAATTGTAGTGCTATGTGAGGAAACAGGAGACTGTCAGATTGGCCCCAAAGATTACATATCAGTACTTTAGCTGGCCTTATTTGCATCTCTTTAAGCCAATTGAAGAGAGAAGGAAACAGCACAGCCCACACTGCACATATCAGTATGTGGAAATAAGGCTAATGTTGTAGCAGTTGTTCTGCATTCAAGGAGAGTTGCTCAAATGATCTCCTACAGTTCAAAATTATGATTTCTAGTGTCCCAATTTGTTTGTTGGTTGGCTGCACTTGGCAGTTGAATTCCATCTATTTCTGTTCACTGATATAGTAGATTTCTGTTGAAATCTATTTCTGTTTACTGACATAATAAATTAATTTCCCTTCACCTATTTTCAAGGCGCTGGGTCCACCCTTATCCAAGGAAATAGAGTAGACTCATTATAGTAAAAATGTTTCCTTAGAGCCAGGAAAGATGAAAAAGTCTATGAAATTCTTAACACCACTGCTTAAAAAAAGTCCTTAATCTGCTTTTCCTCAGAAGCCCATCCTAATGTAATATTACTTGATCATAACATGACAAATATAGTTCGTGAAGCTGTGAAAATTCTCAGTGAAAAGAGTCATTCAGGAGATCTATAAAGTGTTTGTGGTTAATGTGTTATGATTTAAATGAAGACACAAAGTTCACAAATCCTCATGGAGTACTTGAGGATATGTTTAGAACTCACCCATATAAAATCCAGTAATAATAGAATTCTTTTCACTGCCACTTGCTACCTATGTGACCCTGTTCGTGGTAGCTCATCTCTCTGAACCTTGGCTCCAGTTATAGCAGTGTTATCACAGAACGGAGCATAAATTGCCAAAGAAAGACCAAGGCTGGAAGACCAGATGGGAGGTTACTGCAATGAGCAGATGAGGGTTAGGACAGGGTGACTAGTGGCAATTGGAGTTAAAAAGAACATATACTGCAGACTTTAGAAAGAAATAGCATTGGTTAGGACAGGGTGACTAGTGGCAGTAGGAGTTAAAAAGAACATGTACTGCAGACTTTAGAAAGAAATAGCATTGGGTGTTTTCCCAAACTACATTCTCAGGATGTGAACAGTTATTCTGTGGAAACTATGGTTTCCATCTTCCAAGATCAGGGAGATTTTGTTACAAAGTAAGCAATGCCCCCCCACACACAAACGCACCAGTGTAGCCATACTGAGACTAACCTTAACCCACTTAAAACAGGAACTGTCTTCTACTCTGCCACACTCCCAATATCTGAAACAGAACCTGTCCAACATTAAGTACTAAATATTTATTAATGGATAAATGAGCAAAGAGTAAATAGGGAAACAGTTAGATGATAAGATATTTGAAGCCTGGGAAGGATGTCTACCATTCACTCCAAATTCTTTCTCCTTTTGACTAATGTACTTTTAATAGAATTTAAAACCTTCAGAAGACAATATGGGAAGCTGGGGATATAGCTCGGTGGCATAAGCATCTGACTAACAAATGCAAGGTTTTGAGTTCTATTCCCAGTACCCTCCCCCAAAAAGAAGAAAATACAATTTCAGGGGAAAAAAAAAATGATTTCCTGCTCATATTTGAAATGTAATTGCCATTGTAATAGTACTAAGAACTGTAACTGCTGTTGTTCATGAGGTGACTAAGCCATTAGGAATCTGCTCCTACAAAGGACTTCATTCTGTCACAATGGGACTGGGTTTTTATAAAAGGGAAAATTTGTCCCTCACCATTCTAACTTAGCTATGGGTGGCCGGCTAGAAAGTTCTCACCAGATACATCGCCTGGGTCTTGGACTTCCAAGCCTCCAGATCTGTAGTAAATAAATTTCTGTTCTTTATTTTAAAGAAGAAAAATCTCTGACTCTTCAAGGAGACAGGGAATTAGAGTGATAATAGTCATTGTGAAGCATCTGGGCTGGTTATAATGTTATTATTAGAGACTCGCTGCTGTCTGTTATGTTGGTAAGGATTGATAAGCAGGGATATCCTATGGTAGGACAAAGCAAGATTGTTCAAGTAAAAGGAGAAGTCTTTGAATCAAAAGCAAGACAGCAGCCACCTTAGAAAGAACCTAGAACCCCGGGAACTTAGATGATGATTTCTTGTGCGTATGCACTGAGTGGAGTCTCACAAGACACCCAAATGCATTTGTGGCTTTCTAGAAATCACAAAATCATACCATCACAGTTTAATGCTACCAAGTCGAATGTTCGTTCTGAGAACTTAAAGCACACCTTGAGGTTTCACTGTCTGCTCTGAAAAAAAACTTAAATATTAAAGTTTGTGAGTGAGATAAATGTACTTCATCAGGGAATGTTCAGATATTCAAATGCTGTGTTTATAGATGTGACAGCACATGATCAGTGATGTGTGTGTTAGGTAGCCAGCACTCCATATCTGCAGGTTACACATCTGTGAATCCAACCTCCCAAAGATCAAAATTTTTAACACACTGAATCTGTTCTAAGCACGTACAGACTTTTTATATTGTCATTATTCCCCCTAAAATACAGCACAAGATGTAATAAGTAATCAAGAGATGTAATAAGTAATCAAGAGATAAGTAATCAAGAGATGATTCAAAGTATATCAGAGGATATGCACAGGTTTTATGCAAACACCACACCACTTAAACAATGAAGCTGAGCATCTGAGGATTCTGGTATTTGTGGGGCAGGAGGAAGAGAGGCTCAGAACAACTACCCAGAAGATATTTAGCAACAACTGTCATTTTTTTGGTGAATCAAAACAAAATTTAATACAATTTTGAGGCAAGATTATATATTCCCATGCATGGAATAAGAAATAATATATGCTTGATATTCAAGGAAATTAATTACCCAGGAAAACTCATGAAGGACTACAAAAATTGTAGTCCTAGATTTTAATGTCCATTTGTTCTGCTAAAAGTTGTTAGCTGACAAGGAGCATCAGATATCAAATGACTAAGAAATCTGACAGTACAGGACAAAGTGCAGCCTTCCGTGACTCAGATCTGGACCCAGGCATAAGCTTGGGCCAGAACAGGACTAGAGGACTGTGTTCGTATAACTCTCCCCCATATCTCAAACCTGCTGCTACACTGGAGCTCCAGGGAGCCAGGGACAGCCTGAGGACTGAGGAAGAAAGCAGTTAGGGCTAAAGATGTTGTCAAGGATCAGCCAGAGTTCAAAGCAAGGAGGAAAGTAACCAAAGGAAATAGATTCACCTCCAGTATTCATCGACACTCTCCAATAAAATTAGATATTATAGTTTAGATCTAGGACCACCCCAAAACCTTTATGTGTTCAGAGGCCCTCAGTAGATTATTCCACCATAAATTCCTGGCTGAATGTGCTGTCAGGTAGTAGGGCCTGGTCAAAAGAGGTATATTTCCCTCTTGGTCTCCTCACTTCTCTCTCTATTTCCAGGCTGCCACGAGTTGAGCACATTCTCCTCTACCAGACCCTTCTTCCATCCTAGTTCTGCCTTGGTACCAGCTGACCACAGAAACTGTGAGCCAAAGGAAATCTCTCCTCTTTCAAGTAGCAGGTGTTAGGGTAGTAACTAAGACATTAGGAATACATGCAGGTGCGATCCTGACAGACTACCAAGATCCTTGAAGTCAATAGTATTCTGTCTAATGGTGTGGCCAGAAGAAAACGTAACCATCAGTGCCGAATTGTTTTTCTTAAAGGGGGTAAAATTAAACACAGCAAAACAGAACAGAACGGGACATAAGAAAGCATAAATTTCAAATCTAGGCAACCAGAGATCTTCACTATCTGTCATATTGTCTCTTGTTTTCTTCCAAATGGTTGTCCATATCTTTGCATATGGGGAGTTCATACTAAATAACATAGCCAATCTTTTCACAAGATGTGTAGTTCACTGGCTCCCATTTGCTATGCCGGGGTGGGGGGGAGAATGACACGGGATGGGGGACATGAGATGTTTGAATCTCAGCCCGCGCTCCGGCAGGCTCACAGCTGCCCCCCAGAGAGGGGAGGAGCTCCTTGTTCTCCCAGCACCTCGAGTCAACTGCATGGTGCAGGTCCAGAGGCGCCAGGGTCTCTCTCTTGCGGGCCGCTGAAAGTCCGCCACACTCACCTGCTATTTCTTTCTGATGAATTGACCATTCCATTTCCAAAGTTCTGAAATGGCCAACAGACCACAGAAAGAATTCTCTTTAGGCTCCTGTTTGAAACCAGCAGCTATAGCAATCTGCTGGCCTTGCTTCAAGGCCAACGAATTATTTTTTATTTACTTCAGATTTAAGTAAACCAAATGCAAACCAATCACAATAAGATGTGATTCTCTGTGTTCACAGGTGGATATTAATTGACTGGAGGCTAAAGAACTTGCCCATATCATGACAGTTATAATTTTGAATAGATAGTGTATGGTACTGTGGCAGAAACAGCTTCCTAAGAAAATATGCCACCTGAAAAGATGGTAATACTTACCTAGTTAAAAATATTAGATGAGTCTAATCAACCAATAACAAAAAATGAATAATTGAAAGAATCTTGAGATTGGCATTAAGATCTTGATTCTCCTACATCTTTCTTTGACTTTGTAGCTGATCCTAATTCCTTTGCATGCATTTTTATGTTGCTTTATTATAAGATACAGATGTGCAAGATTAAGGCTTGACCAAGACAATCTTTCTGGAATAGAATCTACTAATATGAACCAGCAAGTTGAGGGAATTGACCTAAATACTCAAGTTAGGAGCCGAGGTATTGTCAGCACAGGGACAATGTTGAGAGGTTCAGAGCCTATGATGACTTAGCATCTGGTCAAAGGTCAGCATTCACTACAAGTGAACTTCAGTATTCTCAAAGGCAGTGCTGCCTATAGAAATACATAACATGGGTCATATATGTAATTCTAAATTTTCTAGTAGCCTTATTAACAGATAAATAAAAACAGATGAAATTTATTTTGTAGTTTTTTGTAACACAATGCAACCAAAATATTATCATTTCAATATACAGTGTTTTTAATTATTAATATTTTACATCCCCAGTTATACTAAGATTCTGAAAATTCAATGTGTATATTCACTGTCAATATACTGCATTTAAACTACCCTTTTTCATGGGCTCAGTGCCTCATGTGGTATAGTGGGCAGCTCAGACCTAAGCTCTCAAACGAATAGTGAGTTTCTAGTAGATAAAGCACTTATGAGTATATCTTATAGTGAGTGAAATTCTCAGAAATATCCAAATGTTAACATATAATATGTATCATTAAATTATTAGAGAGCACTGTATTGCAAATAGAGAAAAATCACTGCTATATTTTTTAAAATTTGATATCAGGCTGAAAAAAATGAAGGTAGGGGTTTAAGATCTCCATTAGTTAATTTTTGTGATGAAGTGGTTTCACCCACTAGAATCTAAAGAGTAATACTTTGGGGTGACATGGGACATTTATAGTTCTGAAAAATGAAAGTCTTGAGAGCAACATTTGATGGAGTCAGCATGGAAGAAAAGAAAGGAAAATGAGAGGATGGGATGAGAGAGCAGTAAGACGCTATGCGAGGACACAGAGAGGACCCTGTTGAGGGCTGAGGGGAACAAGACATCATCTCCATTGCATTTTTGTCAAGAACTAGTTCTGAATGTTAAGTCTGTGTCTTTCTACAGCCTAATCAACTAGCTTGTGATTATTTGTTGCTCTGACCCTTTCTTTCCTACGTCATGAAAACCATATTGACCTGCTCACCAGACCTGCTTCGTGATTGATCCCAATCACAGGGCCAAAAGCCACACAAAGGCACAGGTGATGACCTCAGAAACCTGTCCAGGGGCCTTCTGCCCCCAGATGCCTCGCCATACACAGTGAGGCCTGTGTCCACAGACAGCCTTCCTTCGGGTTCATTCCTATGGTGTTTCTCAAACTCCAACAGTGTGTTGAGTTATATCTGTCATTGTTTTCATCATATCTGTAGTCTACCCAGATGGAATTCATAATATATTTTCTTCAACTCCATTCTTTTACAAAAATACCCATATAAAAATACTTATATCACTATCAATAAGTAAAAACCAGGGCAATTTGCAATGGAAAGTGCCCTAAAGGTAACACCACTGCTAAAATTTTAAATGATCACTCATGTAATGCCTAAAATCATTTTGCCTACCTCCAGCCCTTTGATTGCCATTGATTAGGAAGAATCAAAGTAAGATACATTTTCCAAAAAGAGATTGGTGAAACATGAATATCAGCGAGTAGATACTCACAAGTACTTAGCCATGAAAATTGCTTGAGTAGTAAATACTGCTGAGGCTATACTTTTTATCTTTAGTGTGTGTAAGAATCACCTGGAAAGCTTATTTAAAATATAGAAGGTTGAATGTGATCATTATGTTTATCTAAAATGTACCAATAAAATCTAATTTTTAAAAAAACAGAGATGGTGGTCTGATCATCTATTAGAAGGATAATGGTATGTAGTATGGCATCTATGGGGGATCTCCTTCTGAGTGTGGTGACCATTGTTAATTCCCTATCATGTTGTTTTGAAGTCCCATATCATTTTCATTGTTTTGTCGGGCTGGGTTTTATTCTGTTTTGTTTTATTTGATTTTGTTATATCTGATGGTATGAACAACTATTTCAAAGATAGCAAGATATATTATGGTGGCCATTTTGGATTTACTATTGTCTTGTTTTTAAGTCCTTTATTGCATTCATTGTTTTGTTTTTATTGGTTCTATTCTGTTTGGTTTGATTTTTACTACGTCTAAAGGTATCTGCAGCTATTTTAAAGACAACAGTAGGCATTATGGTAACCATTGTTGATTTCCTATTGTTTTGAAGTCCTGTGTCACTTGCACTGGTTTATTTTGATTGGCTTTATTCTGTTTGATTTTGCTTGGTTTTATTCTCTTTAAAGTAAAAGAGAGAGAGAGAGAGAGAGAGAGAGAGAAGGTTTCTGGATCCCACACCATATTTAGGAGACTTAGTAGAGTGGGGTTGAACATCCACATTTTCATCAGGTCCTTTAATTGATTAGCATTAGTGGGTCAGCAAAACACACTTTGAGAAATGCTAGGACACAGAATAGCAACCCAGTAGATGTGGGAGGCTATGCCTGGATTATAGCCCTAAAATAACAGCAGGGCTTAATAAAGAGAAGAGGGCAGGGGTCTGAGGACCAGCTCCACCAATCCCATGTTCCATAGACTGTACCTCTCCAGAGGAAAAAAAAAAAACATGACACAACAATCCATTCAATTCACAAGAATTCAGTGACATTATCAGGCCTAGATGAACTATTTCTCTTCAATGGGGTATCTTTGTTTTTCCTCCACTTTTAGAGATTTGGTTCTGAACTGTGACTTGCTCCCAGTGTCTCTGGCTCTTGCTTGTTCACTTTATGATTTTGGCTGCCATGTGGTGAGACACTCTACAGAGACTAGGGCAAGGGACTAAGTGTAGCATATTATTTCCTGTGGCTGCTGTAACAAATTGGTGCAAATTTGGTGACTCGACACAAAAATATTCTCTGAATTCTAGAGTCCAAAAGCCAGAAATTCATTTAGCTTGCCTTTAGGAAGATACTAGCAAGACTGTGTTTCTTTTTGGAGACCCTAGAGAATTCATTCTTGCCTCCTCCAGCTTCCCATGGCATCAACATCTCTTAATTCATAGCTACATCACATGTCGCTGCCTCTGTAGTCACTCTGTCTCCTCTTCCTCTCTTATGTCTAATTTCCCCTGCCCCTCCCATAAGGACACTTCTTGTCTTGGTTACTTTTTTCTCCATTGCTGAGACAAAATATTTGACATACAAAATTAAAGAAGGGAAGGCTTATTTAGCTCACAGTTTGTGGAAGTTCCTGTCTATAATCAGCTGGGTCCAAGGCAGGGTGGCTCATGGCAGAGGGCAAAAGACAGCCAAAGCTAAAGGGGAGGAATTCAAGAGCAAGCCTCTTTCCTTCCCTTATATTGTATGCAGGCTACGCACCCCAGGGTGGGTGTAGCACTCACACCCATAATCCCAGCATTGAACCATGAATTAATCATAAACTCTAGAAGCACACACCCATGACTGCATGAGGCTTTCTGGGGACATACTGACACAAACCATAACACTTCTAATGGTTCTAATGGTGTTCAAGGGCCTCCTTCACTATCCAAGATATTCTCCTCATCTCAAAAACCTTAACTTAATCCTGCTGTTTAAAAGTTTTCTATATGGTAAAATTTATGCCATGCATGTTTTAGTTTAATTTAAAACAAAAACTTTGCCATGTAAAATAACATTCAAAGATTCCTAAGATTATGATTCAATGTTTTCAGAGCCACTATTCATCCTACAGTGGCCTCCAGCCAACTACCATAGAGGAATCAATACTATCAGCTCACTGACAGCACTGGAAGAACTGAGGTCAGCCAGCAACCATGTGAGTGAGTTTGGAACCAGACCTTCCTAGCCCAGCCTAGAGATGCCTACAGCCCTCCTGAGCCCAGGATTGCAGCCTTTGAGAGACTCAGAGCCACAGACATCCATTAATCAATACTGATTCCTGAGAAAAGAAATGCTAATCTAAACAACTATATGTTGGAGAATTTTGTTATATATATATATATAGTAGCAGAGATCAAACTCACAACCTTGTGTTTGCCAGGCAGGTGCTTAAGCCACTGAGCTAAATCCCCAATAAAAATTTTGTTATATAGCAACAGGTAACTAATAGTTGCTTTGTTCAAGGCCCATAAAGTGCTAATTCATTACATTGTAGTTGCATTTATTTAAGATGATAATTAAGTCAAAACATTTTATTAATGAAGTCAAACTGCTATTATAACAAAAGCTTAACCTACAGTTAATAAAAAAAAAAGTCCTACTTCCTGGGTGGCCTTGAAGCAATTGTTTAACTTCTGTTTCTACTTGTGTTAGATTGAGATAATCAATTTATTATTGATAGTTTTTACTAAAATGATATTTAGAAAGTGTCCACTTTAGTGTCTACCATATGATAAATAGTCAATATAGAGTGGCTTACATTATTTGTATGTAGCTTAAGAAAATACACATTTTAAAATAAAATAGCATTAAATGCAGTTTAGAATTATCAGCTTAGAGTTTGTCATGCAATTACAGTTTCTCTTAGGTCAATTATTTGGTGTTATTTTTAAGAATGGAAAGAATCTAAAGCCTTTCTGGTAAGCTGCACAAGACATGTGGGAGCACAGGAAGAGAAAAGTCAGACAGCGCCTCCTGTGAGCCTACAATCACCAACTCACCCTGCTTCCCCAACAGGCTGAATTGATAGCAACTGAGGTACAAAAAGCAACTGAATGCTTGTGTTGTTTGGTTGACTTTGCAGGCCTGGGGCCAGTGGTCTGAGCATTTATAGAGAGGATAACACTATGCAATATAGAAAGTATGGGCGATTTCCTTTTCTCCTGTTTTTGAAATCCAATATTATTCTGTTTTGTTTTATTCCAATTAATTGTTTCTCTTTATTCAATATTCTGTTTTAACTGGTTTTATTCTGTTTTGTTTTGGTTTGATTTTGCTATATCTGATGGAATGGACAACTATTGGGAAGATAACAAGATATACTATGGTAGCCATTGTTGTTTTCCTAGTATCCTGCTTTGAAGTTCTGTACCAATAAGAAACTAACAAGCCAGCCTTTCTGGTAAGCCATGCAAGGTTCCAGGAAGAGAAAAGTCAGATAGCGCCTCCAGTGAGCCTACCAGCGCACAGGGTGAGAATCATCAATTCCCCCCTCCCACTCCACGTAAGCAGCCAGCTGGTTTGGAGGACAGGCTGAGTTGACAGCAACTGAGATACAAAAAGCAACTGAATGCTTGGATTGTTTGGTTGACTTTGCAGGCCTGGGGCCAGCAGTCTGAGCACCTATAGGGAGGATAACAGTATGCAATATAGCAAATTTAAGATGATAATTAAGTCAAAACATTTTATTAATGAAGTCAAACTGCTATCATAACAAAAGCTTGATCTACAGTTAATTAAAAAAAGGGAATTTCTTTCTGTCTTATTTTTGAAATCCAATATTGTTCTCACTGTTTTGTTCTGTTTTGCTTTATTCAATGTTCTGTTTTGATTGGTTTTATTTTGGTTTGGTTTGATTTTGCTGTATCTGATGGAATGGATTGGGAAAATTGGGAAAATAATAAGATATAGCGTGGTAACCATTATTGTTTTCCTATTATCCTGCTTTGAAGTTTTGTACCAATGTCACTGCTTTATTTTGATTGGAACTATGCTGTTTTTTTGTTGGGTTTTATTATCTTTAAAATAAAATTTTTTAAAATATTTTAAAAAGAAAGAAAATGAAGGCATGAAGATATTAAAACCAAATTGTTTTAGCTACAGTCAATGAAACATGTATTGATGGAGAAAGCTGATGTAATCACTTAACAGGAGTAAACCAATAAAGGACGTTGAGGCCAAGTATGAGTCTGGGAAACAGCTCAGAGATTAGTCACAGGCCCGTTTCTCTCTGGGCAGAGTGAAGAGGCCAATCTGTCTTGTAGAAGATTTGATCTGCAGTCTCATCCTTGCACTTAATTAAGCACTTATCTTTCCTCACCCCTGAAATAAATAATCTTACCGGACCATCTCCCAGGTCCCTTCTAGCTGACATTCATGGTTTCTGACCATATTAATAAAAAATGGGTCACACTCACAACTGTGCTTTGCTTTCAGATGCACAATGAAATGTGCTTTGCAGGTAGCTGCTCTTTGGCTTTGCTTTCTGCTCTTTCTCTTGCATCATGATGCTACTCCTCACTTAGGAAGAGTGCTTAATGTGTGAGAGAAGAAGAACATGAGAGATGGCTTTCCGAGGGGCTCTCCAAGTCTAATAAGACAACTTATTTTCTCTAAAATGCTGACAGTGTGTATCATTAGGGCACCGGACCTTGAACATCGAGCTGGAGGAATTGATGGATGTCCTTCGAATGGGGGATTTAAACACAGACCAACAGTCACACACATATGTGTTTTCTAAGATTTATGAGGAATTAAGGTTTCCTTTTAAAGGAGTAAAGGAAGAGTAAACCAAAATCTTTATCTTTTTTCCAAGAATATATATTTACTGGCTTTTTATTTGAAAATTTCCTCATTATCTCCACGTTTTCCATAAGCCTTGAAGAGATCACAGTGGTCCTACTTTGTATGCATGGACACTGCTGTTTCCATTTCTTTCGACCTTGACCTCTGTCTCCCTGTACCTCCTTCCCACTCACCAAGCAGCAGACCCAAAAGTCCTTGCACCAGCAGTTACCTGGCAACAGCAACAATCATGCTAACAAGGAAACAGCAGCAGAGAGACCAGAGTCTACCTCTTTCACAATTTAAGGGAGAGAGCTCTTTTTTAATCAATGGCTTTCATTCCTGCCCAAAGTGTCCTTCTCAATCACACATTCTCTGTTCCAGTCCAACCCCCAATCTCTACCACCACTTGATACAAACCACTTCCAACTGGAGGGTGTAATAACAACCCCAGAGATTCACGTGAAATAGTATTCTTGGAAAGACTCAATAATTACCCTTCCCTTAGCCCTTAGAATTATCAGCAGTTAATCAACCTTAGTTTCCATCTGTGGACACATCATGGTTCAGCTCAAAGGTGTATTTTGACTCCCTAACTGTTCTGTCATAATAGAATCCTAAATGCCATGTGCTGAGGATCACTCACAAGCAGTGCCCTCACTTCTTGCTTCTCTAGCCACATTCTACAGCAAATGCTACCAGAGCGAGAGTTTGCTCCAATCTCAGCTCTGCACTGAGCACTGGACAGGCACATCTAACTATTAAAACTAACCTGTGAAGTCAACAAGATTATTCTCTCTGTATTTTAGGTGAGGATTACTGAGGTTCAAGATGACTAATTGTGAAAGGTCATAAATTTATTGAAAATGGGGCCAGAATTTGAACTCAAACTCTTACCTTGCTTTTTACACAATTAAAGGTGAGCTATGGCAGGGTTAACTAAAGTGGAGCCTGAATGGTGAGGCAAAGACAGAATTTATCAAGCTATACGGATCGAATGGTAAAAATTAATTACACCCAAGTCACCTAAAGAATATGCTAAGAAAAATTACTCCTTGTTTAAAGTGGGAATGTGGAATATGAAAAGCTGACAAGTCTCCTGCAGCAGAGTCCTGGAAAACCATGAACATCACAGGCTTTGGATGATGTTAGCACCAGTCCACTGGGGAGGTGATCCCCGAAGACCCTGTCATCTCATTGTTATAAAAAGCAAAGGGAAAGTATGGCCCTGAAGCAAGGCCAGCAGATCACTGTAGCTGCTGGTTTCAAACAGGAGGCTAAAGAGAATTCTTTCTGTGGTCTGTTGGCCATTTCAGAACTTTGGAAATGGAATGGTCAACTCATCAGAAAGAAATAGCACGTGAGTATGGTGGACTTTAGGGGGGCTGCAGGGGAGAGACCCTGGCGCATCGGGACCTGCACCGTGTGGTTCACTTGGGGTGCTGGGAGAACAAGCCACTCTTCCTGTCTCCGGGGGGCGACTGTGATCCTGCCTGCATGTGGGCTGAGAATCAGACATCTCATGTCATCCTGTCCCCCATCCCGTGTCCCCCTCCCCCTCCCCCCTGCCTAGCAAGTGGGAGCCAGTGAACTATACATCTTGTGAAAAGACTGACTATGTTATTTAGTATGAGCTCTCCATATGCAAAGATGAGGACAACCATTTGGACGAAAACAAGAGACAATATGACAGATAGTGAAGATCTCTGGTTGTCTTGCTTTGAAATTTATGCTTTCTTATGTCCCATTCTGCTCTGTTTTGTTCTGTTTAATTTTACTCCCTTTTAAAATAAAATAAAAAAAAATTTTTAAAAATCAAATGGAAAGTAACATGGCCATGTGAGTCAACACAAAAAGCACAGTCTTTGGGGTGAGATGAACAGCAACAAACTCAACATGGCCAGCCACTCATTTTGTGATTTCAAAGAAGAGTCTATGTCTATGTCTATGTCTATGTCTATGTCTATGTCTATGTCTATGTCTTGTAAAGAGTACTGATTTATGATGTGAAAAAATAAAATCACTAAATATAAATTTATACCATATCCTGCAGTGGTCCAAGGGCTCATTGAGCAAAATTATTGACAATTTCTTATATTTTCCTTACCTATAGACTAGAAAAAATAATATGAACTTTTTTTTTTTGAGACAAGGTTTTGCTATACAGTCCAGGTCACTCGCCTTTGAATCCACTGGGTAGCCTAGGCTGGTCTCAGACTCACAATCCTCTTGCTTTAACTTCCAGAGAGCTGGGATTACAGGTCTGTGCCATCATTCCAAGGCATTAATAACAACTCTGCACTTTGCTGTGATCATTGCAACAAGATAATACTTATGAAAAGGACTCATGGACTGAATAATATGTTGTTATGGTTTAAATAAAAAATGCCCTCCCCAAAAGACTCACGTGTTTGGAAGGTGACTGGATTGTGGGGGCAATATTTTATCAGTGGATTCCTCCATTGATGAGTTCAGCAGCTGAACGTGCTATTAGGAGGCAGTAACATAGGGGAATGAAATTCCTGACCTACTCTTATGCCCGGTACGAGTTTGCGCTCTCTAAAATCGAAGAATGAACTTTAGGAACAATGGAGATTAAGAGTAGAATATATTTATTGAGAGAAAGAAAGCTTCTGCCTGAGACAGAAAGGAGTCCTGAGAGGGTTGCCAAAGACTGTCCTTTTGAGGGACTTTTATAGAGTAAAATCTTGGGGTGAGATGGGTTCAAGGTGGGGAAACTGGAAACTTACAAGGCAGAAGGGCATAAAGTGGGACAGAACGAACTATGGTTAACCAATAAGATTAATTGCTCAGGTAAAACTAATTAAATCGGGGACAAATGGGGAAGCCAGTCACGTAGAAAGCGAGCCTTCTTAGAGAGCAGCGACTCTTCCCATAGAGGGTCGGGATGGTGACTCCTGACTTCCTCAGGGTAATAGGGAGCTATTTAGAATATCAGTCCTTAGGATATGGGTGCATTCGTTTGATCTTTTGTCTTGAGGCCTGGCCCATAGCAGGAGGGTCTGTCTCCTCAACAGTTGTAAGGTATCCCGGCTTTTGTACTGGCTCCTTTGAGGCCCTAGCCCTGTCTCACTGTCTACAATATATCTAACTAATTCAGCTGCCTGTAACCACAGTAGGACCTGGTTAGAGATCTGACACGGTCTGAAAATGTGAACCAAAATAAACCTATCCTCCTTCAAGTTTTGAGTATCAGGTATTTTGTGCTAGCAATGAAAAAATGAGTAAGACATATGTAATGCAAGGTTAGTAAGAATTGTTAGTGCTAGGACTGAGCTCTTAATAGATATTACCATAGTTATTACCTGCATGGCATGACCCCTGCCAATTTTATTTCCCACTAGCTGTTTGTTCCTATTGCTGGTTGAACAAACCAAAATATTCTGTCTCAAATTCTTTGTATTGCCTGAAATTTACTCCAACTGTCTGCGTTAATTCCTTCATTTCACTCAGGTCTTTGCTCAAAAGTTATAAATAAATATTTGAGATAATGTGTATGGCAGTTACCTCAATATGATTATTACACATTATATGCATGTCTTGAAATATCTATCACACCATATACATCATATATATTTACAATTATGCCAATTAAAACAAAATATATTTTAAAAATTTAAAAAAGTAATATGTCTCAGAGAAGGCCTCCCTATCCATCAAATCTAAAGCAGAAAATGTATATGCACATGTATATGTACATATGTGCATATATATATGACATACACACACTGTCATACACATAAACATACAAGCACACATGGACACACACATCACTCTATTTCCTTATCTTGCTTTATCTTATTCAGAATATTACCTGTCCCCAAAGCTATGTTTTTGTAAGTTTGTTATCTGACTCTCCCACTGCAGTGTGAGCTCTGTGAGGACAGGGACTCTCTCTTGTTCCAATGAGACTCCCAGTGCTTGGGAGGAGTTTCTACTCCTAACACACTTTTGATAGTTGTTGAGATGTAATTCACATTCCACATATTTCACCTATTTAAAGTCTACAATTCCATACTGTTTCGTATATTCACAGAGTTGGGAAACCATCACTGCAATCCATTTTACGTCACTGTCATCACCCAAGAAGAAAGCCATACTTATTGGCAGTCACCAGCCTTTCCACTCAAGCTACCTCAAGCCTTAGGCAACAACTTACCGGCACTGTCCATGCAGGTTTTCCTATTCCTTTCAAATAAATGGAATCGGTCATACGATATGTAGTCAGCTGAATGTTAAGGTTTGATGAACAAATTATTAAATTCAATTCCTTGCCTCACCAATTAAATACAAATAGCTATTCAGAGAGTTTTAAATCTGCATTTTTAGCAATCTAATATTCAATCTTGAAGGCAGAGAATCAGTCTCACAAAATACAGCTAAAATCTGTTTTTTCATAGTGTGCTTTGTTTTTTAATTGTGACATTTGGCAGGTATTGAATAGAAGCTTCTCTTTTGTCCTATCACAGGAAAAAAAGAAAAACTGACAGAACACATAAATACTTAAATGAAGTGCTGAGGACCTATTTATTTACTTAAGAATCAGCTGTTTCAGATACTCAGAATTATAAATGACAATTCTAATCTAAGCAGAGACAGCAAACCTGGAGCTCTGTTCATTCCAAGTAAGATCTTGGTCAGGTAACTTTGATAGACATAACTCCATGCATTGAAGATTTTGAAGACAATAAAAACTGTCTCTTACATAATCTTAAGTGAAATAAATCAGACACACAAATTTAAATATTACATAGTTTCTCTTGTGTGAGAAACTCAAAGGGTAAATAAGAAGCCTAATAGAAGATTAAATATTGGGAAGTAGGGAAGAACTTGTTCAGATGGAAGGGGAAACAAAGGAGAAGGAGGGGAATGGAAGCAAGAGAAAAAATGGAAGGAAAAATGGAAACCAAGTTTGTATAAATGGAAAGGAGAAGAGTTGAAGGAAGGGGAGGGGAATAGGAAAAAAGAATTAAAATATATTATGTACAGACACAAACTCCCTGTAATGAATGTGATCAGTATGTATGACAAATAGGTACTAATAAAAAATATACTTAAAAACAGAAAAACTGCCTCTTATTATCTTCAAGCATTTCATAATTAACTTCAACAAAACTGATTTCTGCCTTCAGTTAAATTAATAAGGTTTAACTGCACAGATATACTCTTCAACAAACACTGCTAAGTTGTTTGTCATAGTTATTCACACAAGACCAATTGCTGTCAGTGTATAAGTCATTAAACCATGAACTAAGTTCTTAGAATTAGAAGGAACTTCAGATATAACCTTTCCCCCAATACTGTGATCCCTGTCACTGCTTCCCTGACCAGAAGGTCATGACAGTGGCACCTCTGTCCCTCATTCCAAACATATTGTTATTTCTTCTACCAACTCCCTATCTTTAGGAGTAGGTTAATGATTTTTCCTGCATATGCATGACTATCTCCCTGCACTGATATTTTTATAGTCCATGTTCAGTCCTCTAGAGTGAGAGAGGAGGTCCATCTCCTCCCATCCAGAGCAAGTGAGCCTCTCTAAGAAATCTTCCCTGGGGTGAACAACCCCCCTTTTGCTACCCTACCATGCTATTGGCTTTGTGATAATACACTTCTCCCCCCATTTCCATCTTTTTGATCATCCTGTAATGTATTCCTCCATAACCAGCCTGCAACGGGTTCATTTAACTGTGAACCTTCTCAATATGTTCCAATGAAAAGGGGCCAATCGGTTGCCAAAACAAATACAGGCACAATATATATGTTGTTGAGAGTATATAAATGAAAAGTCCTCTATTTAGGGATGTTTGGAAGCTTTTCGCATTCGTTTGTGGTCAAGGGTTGCTAAAGGAGCTAAAATGAACTGATCCCATTCAAACAAAAGACGATATCCATTCAGGAGCTCTGACCTGCATCTCCTATCTTTAGACACATATAATTTCAACTGACGTTATCAGGAATTAAACCAGGAGAGCAAGGGCTATTTCAGCAGCTGTGAAAACAAAAGCAATGATACCCAGCTACTTTTATCTACTAAATTGGAGCTTTCCCAAGAAAAGGTAAATTTTATTGTGCTTCCTTCCCATTTAAAGATTTCCCACAGAGAATGTTTTGTGTTTTCACATGTGCTTCCAGTGCTTAATCTGAGCTAGAAGGGGTAGAACTGCAGTCTATTTTTGTCAAAGCCTCTGTGGCTTTAGGGGTTTGTGTCTTAGCAACTGGGGCTACTACTTAGCTTTTAGCCCAGAAGACATCTCTAACCCAAGACTGGAACAAGCCAGAAGCATCCCCGCACTCCCTTTCCCAGAGGCATTCATGCGCAGAAAAGCAATCAAGCATTGGAAGTCAGTCAACACTGTATTTATATCACAGTTCCACCATCTTCTGATGGAGCAACTTTGAGGAAAATATATAACCACCCTTTGTCCATCTCTTCATCTAATACCTGCCTAGAAAGGTTGCTATTAGGAGTTAGGTAAGATAATGCACATAAAATGAACTCAACAGGGCCAGGCACACAGTACGTGCTCGTAGTAACTAACAGATGGAAGGTCAGAGAATCCATGAGTACAGAATTAGAACAGTGTCAGATATTCAAGGACTCTATCTCTTGGGTTATACGAGCCTAATGAATTGTCTATTTCTATTCTATCTAAGGAATAGGGGGTGACCAGTCAGTGAGAGTGGGCTGCCCTCTTTTCTAGGCAATATTAAAGATATGATGACGGTTCTCATGTCCAGATTTGCAGACTATGCAGCCAAGCAGCCAAGTAAAATTCGGTTCTCTGACTTTAGACATAATTTTTCTTCCTTTATAATTAATAGAAAGATGTGTATGCCTACTGGCAAAGTACTCCCCATGCCTCAGGATAAATTGCTTCTGAGGGTTGTTTTTGTGTGTCAAAAAAAAAAAAAAGAAAGAAAAGCAGGGCATGGTAGTATATGCCTGTAATCTCAGCACACAGGAGACTGAAGCAGGACACTTCCGTAAGTTCCAGGGCAGCCTGAGCTATACAGTGAGTTCCAGGCCAGCTTGAATTATGTATCAATCTCCCGCCTCAAAAAAATCTAATAAATATACACTTTCAAGTTTTATAAATCAACATAAATACATTGAATACATAAATACATTAAACGTCTTCATATTTATGAAATACACAAGTAATAGTATGTAGTCTATGCTTTTAAGAAGTTCACTCACTTAAGGATAGGTCCACAAGTAGCTACAACTCAAAGCAGAATGTAATACTTTCTGTAACTATAATACACAGAAAGAGCACAAAAAAGATATGATTCCTGATCTGGGTTCAGTTTAAAGGAAGGCTTCCTGGAGCAAGAACCTTTGTATCTTGAAGGACAGTCAATATTTGGATGGAGAACAGTGGGGGGCATTACAAAGGGACAGCCATAGAACTGACAGAATTTGTCTGGAGAACAATGAAAGGCTAAGCTGGGCTAGAATCTAGGAAGAGTGGGAGAACAGCACCGTGCACAGATAAAACTAAACAGAAAGAAGGAATCGGTACACGGCAGGAAATGAAGGCTGTGCCGAGAAGCTTGACATTTGTGGAGTGGGTAATATGAAGCCTGTCAACGGTTTTGAGCAGAGTTGGCATGATTGCATCTATATTTTAAAATAAATTATACAAGCAACATCTTATTAGATGATTTTTTAAAAGACACTGCAACCTACAGGCTATTTTTATTCACTCATTCATCACGTATTTATTGAGCTTTTACTAAGTGTCAAGCACCAGGGTTGTGCACAATGTTTAGCAAGACAAACACAGGTCCTGCACTGGTGCCTCTGTGCAGTTTGGAGGTGGGGTAATAATCAGCTTTCAGCCAGGAGTGTGTGATGAAATGTTTATTTTCCTTGTTTTCTCAGAGTGGTAGCCCAGAGGACTTCACACAACCTCTGCATAACATCCTATTATGATTTAGTCCCTACATTTTATATACTTTTCTAACCACTAGCCTTGACCCAGTGATTTTCACTATGATTTAGGCTTTCACTGTGAAAGCCTATACGATCTACATTTCCCATGAGTTTTGTTTTCAGTATAGATACCTACACTGCCTCACATTCATAAAGATATACCAAATAAATAGTTGAATTAGAAATTTAGATATGTGAGAATATGTGTTCTAGTTAAAAATCTAGATTATTAAAACTAGAAGCAACATTTACCAAACCAGTCCCATTTTGCCTGCAGCACAATATGCCAATCACTGAAAAAAGAAATGAATTTTGCCCAAGAGAGTTGATTCACAAGGACAGAGACACTTATGGGATAAAGAGCAGGGTGAAAGATGATGGGAGATGACGTCATCAGTAGTCTGAATGTGGAATCAATCTCCAAACCCCTTTACGGACACATATTCAGAAAATCAAGGCCTTAGCATGATCTGAGGGTGCAGGGGTCAGACACTGGCATAGACACAAGTGAAGGATCAGTGGTTTTGACGAAAACCGCCTTCAAGTGCCTGGAAGTAACGTAGGCAACCATTCTCATCATGACTTGCAGGTCAAGAGGAATTAGCCACAGCAGAACAGGTGGGAGACACATTATAGTGCTCAGGTGCAAGACCTCTATGATTCTTTTTCCCTCCCATGAGGGATTTAACCCAGGACCTTCGCACTGAGCTACATCCCCAGCACTTTTTTTTCTAACCTTAAGCTAGGGTCTTGTTAAGTCACTAAAGTGTGATCCTCCTGCTTCCGCTGCCCCGAGTGCTGGGGCTATGGGCATGTTCCACAACAACCAGCTAAAATTAGAAAATTTTAATGTCAACTGTAATCAAATGGAGCTGGAGAGTTTATTCAGCTTTGTACCCAGTTTCACAATCTTTGAGAACAGATTGAAGCCACAGTCATCAGCTCAAGTCAGTCTCTTGATATTTTATGTGGCCTACACTGTGGCCTTCTGTGTGTGCGTGTGCGTGCGCGCGCACGCATGACTATGTGTAGAAAAGGCATCTATCCTCCGGTTTCCTGTAGGCCCTCCTAGTCATATTGTCAGACATCTAGAAAATTCATTCTTTCCCCTAGAGGTATATGAGTATATCACGTGCTTCCTGCCTGTCTGCTACCTTGGCCATTAACCCTTAAATCCAGAGAGACCCTAATCCATCTAATGTCACATAGTTAGTTAATGACAGAAGATTTCCACTAGTACTCCTGCCACTGCATCCCACCTCCTCTCATAACGGCAGAGGCTGAGCAAGGTCACCTGATCAGACTTGCTACAGGGATTGCCTGGTATCCATGGCAACCGGAAGAGTCAGCACATCAATCAGCTCTGCTGTGTATGTCCAGTAATCCAAAGTCCTGACATGACCACCACAGGTGGTTCCTCTCAGGAACAGCTTTTCCTGGCATGGGTAGCCTGTTCTCTCTGGAGATGCTTGGTCAGATGGGACAGTGACAGCTTTGTCCCTTCATTAGAATTTCCTCCTATTGTGCTTCTACAGAAGGGAAACTGTGCAGCAGAGTGACTAAAGAAAGATGCTAAAGTGGGAACTGGGGACTGTCCAAGTCGCAGCCACTGAATCATGAGGAGATTTCTGTGCTGTCTCTTGTTCTTCCATCCAGCCAAGTGACTCAGTGGTTGAAATCTTGTGGCAAGACACCTGAAAGCCACTAGTCTTTTTCACTAAGGACTCATTCACGAGATAAAAATGTAACACTGTTCATTTACCATCACCCCATTACCCTGAGCACCAGATTGCTGCTAATTCAAAGTGACGCTGAGTCAGTCATCACATCACTGAGGCGACATTCTTCTGCAAGATCTATTTATGTCCCGGCACCATTTGAAAGGCTGCTTAGATCCTCTCTGAGATAGTCAGGTTCCAGAGAGGCAGCCCAATCCGATGAGAACCACAGAGGATGTGGGTCTAAGGAGAGCCGCCCCTGTAAGATGGCCGACCAATACAGGTCTTGCCTTCCAGCTCAAGTGTGCATCCATTTTGTCCTGAAACTTACCTCAGGATAAGTGTCCTAAGACTAAGCAAGTCACAGAGCTGGGACAGTGGTTACTGAGGGAGGTTGAGGCAGGGGGAATCACAAGTCTGAAGTTAGCTGGGCAACTTATTGAGATCCTATCTCAAAATGAAAAGCACTGGATACTTTGATCTCTAGTAACAAAAAACAAACAAATAAAAAAAAAAAACACTAGAGTCACAATCCACTTCAGCTCTGGAACCTCCCCCAGCTCACCACAAGCAGGAAGAAGTCAGAGAGCCAGGAGGATTGCCGCAAGTTCAATGCCAATGTGGGCTATATTGTGAATTCAAGGCCAGTCTGAACTATGTAGTAAGAACTTGTCCCAAAAAACCAAAACAGTAAAAGAATAAGAGGAAGGAGGACGAGGAAGAGCAGGAGGAGAAGAGGAAGAAAAAGGAAAAGAAGAAGGAGAAGGAAAAATAAGACAAATGATGAGTGAATGAGGATAATTACATAGCAGTGGCAGTTGAGCATCCAGCCTGAAGTTAGCAGAGAGACAAGACTGTGCATCTATTTAAACCCTGAAACAGACCTTGGGTTTGCTTCCACCCACCCTTTTCTTCAGAGGGGCAGAGGTCTCAGCTAAAGGAGTGACCTCCAAGAAGAAAATACAGCAAATGCTGTCCTTACTGTCTCCCTCCTTGCCAGTTATCCTATGTGAAAGTAGGTGATGAAATGCTCGTGAAGAACTTTGAGCTCCTGGGAGATCAAAGCTATATGAATAGAAAGTGTCATTACACTGTGAAACACTGGAGAATGGCTTCCCTGGAAGTCATCATGCACCAGGCAAAGAATAGATGAAATAATTTCCTTTCCTTTCTTCTGATCTCTGGATAAAAGCTTCTTAGTCATTTTAGGAGACTTTAATCCACTAGTGGACTGTCCCCATTTGAGGACTGCTGGGCTAAAGTTAGTACTGACCTGAACACAACAATCACAAGGGGGAATGGGCCGGAGTTCCTCTCAGCTGCTTCGATCTAGTCCCCTGCCCATTTGCATACCGTTCCTTCCCCCAGTGTTTGGGGATGAGTTTGTACCAGGGCTTCTCTGAAATGCTGTCAGCTCAAGGGCAGGCTTGGGGAAAACCCCTCCGGCCCTTCTCGGCTGATTTTTGCTGCTTTTCTTCAAGGGAACCACTCCTACCCATTGCGCAGAGCCTTGCTCTCAGGTGTTAGTCCTAACTCTCTTGTAAACAAAATCGATTTTAAGGCTCTAGGGAAGTCATTTCAGGTGTGATAGAAGAAATTTTGAGCCTGGAAGGACCACTCCTTAACCATCAAATTTCTGCATAAAAACAGCTTTTAATTCCAGCCAACATGTTAGTACATTTCTGAAGGTGATGGCTATATATATTCCAGAGAGAAAGAACCAGGAGGACGAGTGGACACATAACATAAGAATTAACTAAAAGGATGACAGTTGCTTCCCACAGAAATGGAATAGCTCAGAGATGTGCACAGGTGCTTGGAAATAAGTGCACTTGTGTGGTTTTTATGATACAAACAAAAACCGACTTGAGCTAGCTCAAGTAAAGTGGGATTGTTGTAGGACATCTTATGGTACATTAAAGGACTCCCAAGGAAATTCAAAAGAGGGAGCCATAACAGGCTTAGAAATCTGGATAAATGAATAGGAGTGAGGATTTGGACAGAAAGTGCTCTAGATACTAAGGAAGCAGAAGCCCAATACCTCTTTTTAGATAAGTAAGTTTAACATGACTCATGTACAGGCCACCCATCCACTATCCACTCTGTCCTGCTGCCTTCACAATGAGCAACTCACTTCCTTGAAACATTTAAATGCAATTGAGTGAAATTCCAAATGGCTTGACTTAATGTTTGTCTTAAGTAGGCCTCGGGAGCAATAGGCAGCAGAGTAGCTATGGATTGCTATTGATTGGCAACAGCTATGAAATGCTGTTGATTTGCGATCCACCAGTCCTTCAGTTTGCTAAAACAAGAGGGTGGGGTTAAGAGGTGTGAAAGAATTAAGTCTAGTGTGGTGGCACATGCCTATACCTCCATTACTCAGGAGGCTGAGACAAGAGGATCACTGTGAGTTCAAGACCAGCCTGGGCTACATAGTGAGACCTTGTCTCAAAAGAACCAAAAAGAAAAATTGTGTCCACTGTGGCAATCTGAGCTGTTAGGAGGGCAGCAACAACTTCACAAAGAATGTGGGCACAGGAGGGTGAGCAAACTGACCCAGAATCCCAGCAGACATCCTAGAATTACACTGGTTGCTTTGAATTCCTGTGTACTGCTCCTCACTGGATAAACTTGGGGACAAGTCACTTGGCTTCTCTGTGCTTCACTTTACACATATGTAAAATAAGTAAACTTGCTCAATTAGACAATCCACATAAAACACTTAAAATAATTTCCCACAGTAGTATCACTCAATAAATATTTGCTAAGAGTATTCTTTCCAGAACAGTGCTTTTTCAACTTTTCTGTGCCTGCCTGTGCCTGTGCCTGTGAATCCCGACTTTTCTGAGCCTGTTAGAAGGCAGATTCTGATTTGGCAAGTAAAAGGCAAGACCTGAGCCTCTACGAGTCCAGTCAGCCTGCAGCACTGTGAATGTTCCAGTCCTTTGCATGCACTTCGGATAGCCAGGCTCCAGTGCCAGGACGTGAGGAAGAGGAAATAAACTGTCTCTGGGGAAAAGAGCTAGGAGAAAAAATGGATAACAGTTTTCATAGAAGAAAAATTGAAACAGATCAAAATAAGAAATGACTTTCTATCAATCAAAATTGCCTTTAAATGGAAATATATGAGCTCCCTCATAAGAGAGTCCCTCATAAGAGAGTCCATTTTCTCTCTTGAGATGGGGCCAGCTTCTCCATTAAGTATAGGAGGCCAAAGAACCCTAAGGCCCAGTATTCTTTTAGGACCCCACAGAAATATTTTAATTTTAATTTATCTTAAAATCAAAAGAAAAAATATAGTGACAATGAATATGTAATAATGAATACCCTGGATTATGGTTGATTTTATGAAGATGCAATCACAAAATCTAATTTTAGATATTTCATAGAACAAAGGGCCTACAAAAGCAAAAGAGAGCAACCAGCTTGCCTACCTGGTAAGTCGCTGTGGCCTGGCAAGCTGCAGCCGCCCCAGGGCGAGAACCATCAGCGTCTCCTGAGATCCGCGCCATGTTGGAACTTAGGGCACTGGGAAAACAAGCTACCAGCTCACCTCTCTGGTAAGCAGCCGTGAGCCTACTGATGAGCAGTTGAGACAAACACCCCATCTCTCCCCTCACCCCATTAGCAAGTGGGAGCCAGAGATCTCAGCATTTCTTGGGAGGTTGACCATATGCAATATAGCAAATAAGGGGGATTTCCTTCTACCATCTCTTTGAAGGCAAATATTGTTATCACTGTTTTGCTTTGTTCTGATTAATGGTACTGCTCCATTCAATATTCTGTTTTGATAAGTTCTATAATGTTCTGTATTTCCTTTGATTTTGTTATACCTGATTTTGTTATACCTGATTTACAACTATTGTAAAGATAACAAGATATACTATGGCACCTATTACTGTTATCCCGGTAACCTGCTGTGAAGTTCTGTACCAATTTCACTACACTGGCTCAATTGGCTTTGTTCCATCTTGTTCTGCTGTATTTCACTACCTTCAAAATAATTTTAAAAATTTTTAAAAAGCAAAAGAATCTGGTGCCCAAGAAAGTCATAAAGTGACCCTGACAGGATGCTACAGCAGGGATTCAAACATGGGTAAATGATGGAGAAGGAAAATCACAAAGTGCCTGCTAACTTTGAGAATCAACTTGTCTTGAACATTTTATGACTCTGTTCTCCTAGCTTGATCTGCCGACTCACACCTGCAAAATTCACTCCCTGCCGGTCCTCAGTCCTCACACATCCAGTAATACTGCTGATCACTGCCAAAGAGTTAGCAGTGCCCAAGCCACCCAGGGCTCTAGAGTGTTTCTGACTTCTCATTTGCTTCCAAAATAATGGTTCTTATTCTTTTTTTTTTTTAAACCAGGAACTGAACTCATGACCTTGCGCTTACCAAGCAGGTGCTTATGCTGCTGAGCTAAATCGCCAAACCTGTGATTTTTACTCTTATCAAATACAATTGACCTCAGATATTGTGAGCATTGTACAGACATTTCCTCATTAAAATGTACATCGCTTGGCTGAAGGAGCTGGAGTTCTTGTAATTATTTTTACTTTTAAAATGAGAAATGAAGCCAAGACAAGATTGAAATGAGAGCAGTGCTTTGAAACACAGTGGAAGAGAAAAAAATCTAAGTATTTGACCATCGAGAGTGACGACGATGATGATGATGACAATGACAGTTTCAGTAGAAGACGTAGGCTGAGCACTCATAATTACCAAGGCAGTGTTTCTCAGCTATGTACCAGCTGTACAAACTGGAATTACTTGTGCAGCATCGGACCCCAATCCAAACATTCTCAGAATGCCAGAGAAGAGAGCCCTGTCCTGTGTTTTGAAAGCCTCCCAGTGTGGATCCCCCATCATGAGAGCTCAACCCCTGTGTGGGGAAAGTTATTACAGAAGCCCAGGAAAGAAAAAATTCAAAGAGAGGATGGTTTGAAATTTAAGGCTTCAACAGAAAACAAACTAATATAAAGATGGGAAAAGTTCCTTCACAGGTGACTTGATGACTTTGATAAGAAAACCCTCAGGCCGTGATTGTAAAGGCAGTATTACAGAGGGTTGCTTACCTTTACACAGAGCTAGGTATTCATGGGCTCATAAAATTGAGACAGGAATGGAAGATAAGGAAATAGACTGAGAGTATAGATTTTAAAACAGGGCTTTACCCTGAGGTCCTCACATCCAACCTCACAAACCACCAATGGACCATGGATAGAAATCAAGGAATTCATGAACTTAAAGGGGAAAATTTCATGCCTGATTTCTACTCACCTCTGTCTGAAATTGTGCCTTTCCTTCAGTATGACTGTAGGTTTCACATTACAGTAGTAACAACCTCCGACACATACTGGGCCAGGACATATGCCCAACTTACCTGACAGGAACTTCTGAATCCTTCTGAAAACAGATGATGGTCCATTTGTATTGCACCCAAATAAGGATGCTGTGACCTCCCATCTATTCTTCTTTAATGGTGAGGGTTAGGATCAAGAAGAGACACTGAGAAGGTCAAAGAAAGAAAAGAGA
>PVJX010002888.1:0-14983 GCA_004027295.1 Dolichotis patagonum
GCCCAGATTGATGTATCCTGCAAAACTCTCTCTAGAAATTAATGGAGAAGCAAGATGCTTCCAAGACAAAGAGGAACTGGGAGAATTTGTGACCACCACTCCAACCCTACAAAAAATACTAAAGGACATTTTAGAAAGAGAGAAAAAGAATATGAGCATTTCAGGAACAGTGGCAGAGAGGCCTCAGTGAACGGGGCAGACAGTGGAGTGGAAGAGAAAAATAGACTACCAATGGCAGAAAAATAGAATAGCAGAAATGAGGCAGAGAAGATTGGCCATAATCTCTAGTATAGAGGGCCTTGAAATACTAACAGAGAGAAACAGAGGCAGAGTAGTTAAGGAGATAAGGGTCCATTGATATGCTCTGTATAGGGAGGCAGTGGGACCCAAAATAAGCAGTGCACCCTATGGGAGTGAAAGGGGAGGAATTGTCCAAGAAAGGAAGGCAGAGGATATTGTTAATGGGGTAACAAGATTTAAAATCTACATTATTCTCATCACTCTGCTTGGATGGATCACATGCTATTCCAGTTTGTCTACTTACACTAGACTTGAGGACAAGGTCAGCTATCCCAAAAATAAGAGGTCATAATATGGTAATCATCCTTAATTTCCTATCAACTTAATCTGAAGCCCTGTATAACTTATACTGTCTTATTATGACAGATCTTATTTGAATCTGGTTTGTTAAGAGTGCTATCTTGTATTGACTGATTTTATTCAAACCTGTTATGATTGATAGCATCAAGTCTAAGAGTATAGGCAACTACACTGAAGATGACAAGATTGACTAAGATACCCACTCTGGTTTGATTATTGCCTGCTTTTGAAGTCTTATAATATCTCCAATGCTATGCTTTGTCTTTATTAATGTTGTTATATACTTCTGAGACATCATGGTAACCATTGTGGATCACCTTGTATTGTGGTTTTATATGACTTTTTGCTCCATGCTTTTCTAGGAATTGTTTTGTTTTGTCTTGCTTTTTTTGTTTTTCCCTCTAATACAGAAAGGATAGATATACATGTAGAGACTCATGCATGTGTAGAGCTTATAAACAGTTTACGAGAACCAACTATATAACGCAGGTTGAAATGAACAACTATTTTGAAGAAAAAGAGACACTACAGTACCCAGTGCTGATTCCATAATGTCATGATGTGTAATCCAGCAAAATTATCATTCTTTGTTCAAAGTGATTTTAGCTTGTTTTGTTTTGTTTAAGTTCAACACACATGAAGGTATGGACAGCTGTTTCTAGGAGAATGAGAGACACTATGACAGCCATTCTTGGCTTCCCTAATGTCTGGTCTTGAAGACCTGAAATGCCCTCCCCATCCTGTTCAGATCAATTCCATACTATGTTGTTTCATGTGAATTCCCTGTATGTGACAATATGGACAACTATTTGGAAGAAAACAAGAGTCAATATGATAGAGAGTGAATATCTCCGATTGTCTAGCTTTGAAATTTATGTCTGTTACATTGCTTTCTTGTGACCCGCTTTGCTCTGTTTTGTTGTGTTTAATTTTACCCTTTTGATATAATTGCATGTATGTTCAAGTGTATAAGATGGATGAACATATTGCTGTTTTTGTCAGATCATGGAGCAGAACTGTTAACAGTGTCACTGTTTGAATGTCTACCTTGCATGTTTTAACTTTGTAATTTGAACAACTATTTCCAAGATGTCAGTATGTAATTTGTCAAGTAATGATTTCTTAGTGGGGTTTTTTTGTTCTTTTTCTTTTTTCCTTGGAATTCTGTATTGTTGCTACCCTTTATTCTGTTTTGTTTGGTTTTTTTCTCTTTAAATAAAATTTTTTAAAAAGTATCAATAAATTTGCATAAAAAATAAAATAAAATAAAATAAAATAAAGGATATAACTGCATGTATGTTTAAGTGTGTAAGATAGATGACCACATTACTGTTTTTGTTAGATTGTTGAGCAGAACTGTTAACAGTCTCACTGTTTGCATGTCTACTTTGTATGCTTTAATTTTGTAACTTGAACAACTATTTCCAATGATGAGAGTATGTAATGTACCAAGTGGCGATTTCTTAGGGTTATTGTTTTTTCATTGTTGTTGTTGTTTTGGGTTTTTTTGTTTGTGTGTTTGTTTGGTTTTGGTTCTTTTACTTTTTTCCCTTTGGAATTCTGTGTTGTTGCTACCATTTTTCTGTTTTGTCTGGTTGGTTTTTTTTTTTTTTTGTCTCTTTAAATAAAATTTTTAAAAAATAAATTTTTTTAAAAAAGAAGGAGAATTTCAGGGCTCTTACAGGTAAATGGTGCAACCTGAGATCATGCTCATGGGAGAAATGGTTTGGACTCATGGGTGAACATTGTGTTGTCTCCTAGCATAAAACATTGAAGGAGTTAGTGGGATCCGAAACATACAATAGGAACCGCAGAAGGGCCCTGAGATCGGGCCACCGCCATGGTGGAACCCAGGAGCCTGCACAAAGAAGCAATTCGCCAGCCCTCTTGGTAAGCGCCTTCCTCCAGTGTGACTCACGAGGAGACCCAGTAGTGTTTCATGAGCCTACCGGTACGCAGGCTTGGAATCAAACATCCCAAACCCCTCCAAACACCCCCACCCCCCATTAGCAACTGGGGACAGAGGTCTGAGCATCTCTTGGCAGGATGACTGTATGCAACATAGCAAATATGGGGGTTCTCCTCTATCTTCTCTTTGAAAGCAAGTGTTGTTTTCAGTTTTGTTTTCATTATGATTAATTGCTTTACTCTATTCAATATTCTCTTTCAATTGATTTTATAATGTTCTGCCTTTGGTTTGATTTTGCTATGCTTAGTTGACTAGACAACTATTGTGAAGATAATGAGATATACTATGGTACCGTTTGATTTTACTGTGTCTGATGGTGCGGGCAGCTATTTTGAAGATAACAGGATGTATTATGGTAGCCATTGTTGATTTCCTGTTTTCTGGTTTTGAAGTTCTGTATCTCCTTCATTGTTCTATTCTGACTAGCTTTATTCTGTTTGATTTGGTTTGGTTTTATTCTTTTTAAAATAAATTTGAAAAGGAAAAGCAGAATATAGTTAGGTAACACATTGATTGAAGGAGGGAAGGGACAAAAGTAGTTCACATGAAAATCCCTAAGTCCTCGGGACCTGCTCTATGTCCTCGGTCCTCACAAATCAGCCCCTCTCCTGCCACTGAGTCCTTGACCCGTCATCTGCCAGCTTGGCTACATGGAGGGTGTAGCAGCTTCTCCCAGGCTGGAATTCTTGGACTCCTGCAAGACTGTTCTATATCCCAAAACCTTGTCCTTGTTTGTCATTAAAAATGTCATTTATTAGGTTACATGATGATGATAAAAAAAAAATAGATTTTTTAAAAGTTTACATTTGGCAAGACAAATATTAGCAACCCTTCGTTGGTATCTAAAATTCATTTTAGTTAAGTAACTGGCCTATGACAACCAGGTCAGGGAACTTCTGATAGAATGGAATGCATATGCCTGGACCCCTTGTCCTCTGGCCAGGGACTCCAGGGTCACTGCCTATAGCTTACTGGACCTTGGGCAAACCTACTCATTTCCACAAGGGAGGCCTTGGTTTCTACATTCTTTTAAAAAAAATGGACATTTCAAGTCATGGAACTTAATTGGATCTAGATTTTTTTTTAAAGTCAGGAAAGTTATTTAGGGAACAGTTGGGGACATCTGAGTGTGGACTGGGGATTAAAGGCTATTGGGTATTTTTAACTTTCCCAGGTGTGAAATGGTATTGTGATTATGTGAGAGAAGGTTCTCAGTTTTAAAAGATACATGCTGAGGTATTTAGAAGTGAAACTTTATGATGCTTGAAATTTTCTTTGAGATAGTTCAGGAAAAATAAAATAGAACAAGAACCAAATTCTGCAACATGTCGGCGATCATTGCATCTAAGTGACAGACATATAGGTGTTCACTGTATTCTTTTCTTAAAACGCCTTATTCACCGATTTCTTGCCAAGGTAAGCGAGACCATACAGCAGAGAGAGCCCTTGCCTGACAGCAAGGTGGAAGATAGGGCCCAGCAGGCCGTTGGCCTCACCGTGACAAGATGAGCTCCGGAAGAGAAGAGCTGTGGTTCCAACACCCTACCCAAGGGCCTTCCGCCTCTGGGGTATTCTAAATCCACCAGCTCATCCATAGCTTGCTACTGTGTTTCTGGGGACCTAAATGCTGTGATTCGAGCATGTGTCCCCTCTATAATCCATGCTGAAACAAATCCCTGTTGAAACAAACAAACAAACAAACCAAGGTGTGGCCTTTGGGAGCTGATTAGCAGCCTCATAAATAACAGCCACATAAGTGGGTGTGAGGGCTCATCCATTGCCCTCCTCTTGTGCCACATGAGGACTCCAGCCCGGTTCAAGGGACCAGGTTGGAAGCAGAGACGAGGCCACTCCCAGATGATGAACCTGGCAGCGTCTCAGTCTCAGATGCCTCAGTTTCCAAAACTGTGAGGTAAGAGAATCGTGGTTTCCACACCCTGGACTCTTCCACGTATTCTGAGAAGGGTCAGCCCAGACCTCCCGCTTGCAGTCTCAGCTGTGTGACTGTCATTGCCTACAGAGCCCAGCGTCCCCTGCCCCTGAGAGTCCTGCCTGTCAGGACACCATGAACAAGGGTTGCAGGCTCAGATCTGCACCCTTGGACCCACTTCCCTACTGGACTGTGGACTCCTTGAGGGAAGAATCTGAGTGACTCTTATCCATTATTATCTTTAAGTGCCTAAGATGGTCTTCTGCATATCACAGCACAAATATTATACACAGTAAATATTTTTCCAGTATATTGATGGAAGTTTTGACATGTGAACAGACAGACCTGTGGGTTGATGGCTAGATGGGTGGGTGGATAGACGGATGGATAGAGAGATGGTGGGTTGATGGATGCACGGTTAGATGGACTCAATAGTCTGACGATCCCATAGATTAGACTAACATTAACCATGTGTGACCCTTAGTGTTTGAAAATGTGTCTGTAAATGTGACGCGCAGGACTTGGAATGCCAAAGTGATGCATAGGGCAGGTAGAGACAAAGGATTTCTGTCTTTGAGTTTAGGAGAACATGAATTTGACTGAATTTCTGAGCTCTCACCAAGTTCCTGTGTGGATGTGGCCTCTGACATTTTGTTCAGGGAGACTGAGAGGGAAATACACTGTTTTTCTGCAGGAAAGACAGAGCACGGGGACTCAGGCAGCAAGTGTGCCCAAGCCACGCGTGTTTGTCACAGAGTGTGCACTTTCACAACGGCCCACACCATGGTGCTGCCAGATTCACTGAGTCTCTACTGGAGAAAAGCAAGAGAAATTCCGAGATTTCACCTTGGAGACCCCCACGGAGCTCCCACTGTTTGGCATCCCCAGGGCATGGGGCATTATTACCTTAATGAAAAACACACCAAGACTCGCATCACCGTGAGTTGTATGGTCCCGTTCAGTGTCAGCAGAGGGAGCAGAGAGGAAGCAGATGGAGGCTGAGAAGGAGGTAACTGAACCTGAGAGGAAGCCGGAGAAGGGAAGAGATGGGAAAGGAAGGATGGACAAGTCGGAGGGGATGCTGGCTTCAAAACAGACAGGAGAGGAATTCAGCTCTAAGACCTGCCAGGCGTTTTTAGGGATGAAAGGACCAATTCATCCTTCTTCATGTGATGCTTCCGAAGCAGGGGTCCTGTGCTCTGGGGAAGCTCTCAGGCTGAAACTATCAACCTTACTCAATGATCCAGACAGCAATCTGGACTGTGAAGAGAACGCACATCTGCCAAGTGTGTGCCTGGGCTACGCCATGGACTCACCCAACATCAAGGACCTCGGGAAGTGAGGGTTAGCATTCCTGTTTATCAGCAAGGCACTCGGGCTTCAGGAGGCCAGCTGAATATCCGAGATCGCCCCGCAAGTGGCGTGTCAGAATTCATATCCTTGCTAGCTCCTGCAGGTCCCGACGCTGACAGCTGGTCCTGCCTGCACAGCTGACTACAGCCTCACCACAAGGGAGCTCTGTGCATTAGATAACTCCTTCAAGACCAACCTTACCGTTAGCTTCTATTAGAAATAAGGGTATTACTTTGAAGCTATTAAATGATACGTGTTTGGGGAATATGAGATGTATGTGTCTTAGCCAATTCCAAGCATCTGAAAGACTCAAACAATGACAACAGAAAACAGGAACTAAAATATCCCTTTCTTATTACCAGGGCCAGCATCAAGAACTCTCAGAGTAGCTGTCTAATAAAACTGATTCCAATATTTGGCTTAAGACTGAGCCCAAGCTGATCCTTCAATTACTTCCAGTGTCGCAAAGCCTGTCCTCTGTGACAGAGCCAATCCAATAGCCGGTGAGGTGACACTTTTGCTTTGAAGGCATTTTCTAGCTTATAAATGAAGAAAATGATAAATTTGGAAGGTCACCACCTTTCGGTCCCTCAGGAATAATTGCTCCAGGGCTCTGAGCTGCAGTGACTTCCAGCCATGAAAAGGAAACCACAGGATGTCACATGACTCCTGCCAGAAATCACACACTACCCAGAAATACCCAGGTCCGCAAATCTGTGACTCTGGTGAGGTCTATTTTCAGGCAACAAAAGGGATAAGAAGCATGAGACCAATCTGGTGAGGGTCACACCAAAAAAGAATGGGAGAAACGCTACAGAAGAGATGCCCAGATCAAAAATGCAAAGAACACAAGACGGAAGTTCAGATGACATCAGCCATTGTCTTACAACAAATTAGTCAAATATGAATTTGTTTCACAATATGAACCTTATTTGTATCCTATTTCAAACACCCTGCAAAACTAATGTTTATTAAACATTCAGGGAAATTAAAACATTGACTGGCTATTGATGTACAAGAAATTATTTTCCAATTCATAGATACAGTAAAAATACATTTAGGTAATTTTTAAATACTTACATTGTGACAGTAATTTGTTTCAATAGTCCTAGACTTGGGCATGGTAGTGTATGCCTGTAATTCTAGAACTCTGGGAGACTGAGGCAAGAGAATCACAAGTTCTAGCCCAGCCTGGGTGACTTACTGACTTAGCAAGATTCTATCTCAAAATAAAAAACAGAAAGAGACTGGTAATATACAGCAGTGCAAAGACCCTGAGAAAAACAGATAGAGACAGAGTCCTAGAGAAATAAGAAACAAGTTTGGTTATGGTTGATAATTGCAGAAGTTGCTTGATGGGTACATAGAGAATTGGTATTTCTTCTCTTGCTTTGTGGAACTTTTAAATTTTTATAATAAAAAAATTATTTTTCATTTTCAAGAAATAGTCTCACCTACTTTGCCGTGCTTACCTCTTGGTATATTGATGGCTGAGATATATTTGTCATCACCAGCTTAATTATCACATCTTAATTTCCTCTCCAGAAAATGTAATATACAAAGTATTTCTAAACACAAATACTTGATAAGATAAATTTTCAATTTCATATTATCTAACCAAAAATTTCTTTCTTCTTTATTTTAGAAACAAAAAAGGATTAAAATGATACATAATTTCAAAACAAAATAGGAAATTAACACTAGTAAATATGTATTGTTATTTTAAAAGTAATTGTTCAGATAACAAGATTTAGGCACAAAAAATGACCAAAAATGAAAACACAAACTGTTTTTTTAATGAACTAACAGAGATTAGTAGTATAGGTGTCTACCTTGTATATATATATACACACATATTTATGCATACATATATACATATATTTTCTCCTCTCTCTTTTCTCCTTTCCCATATCACAGTTGTTCCTTTCTTTTGAGCACTTTTTCCTCTTTCATTTTCACAATATCTACTGTACATTTTGGATCTTATTTACCCTTTCAGTTTTTTTTTACAGTAGCGAGACAATATGATATTTACACATGTGAGTCTGATTTATTTCACTTATGAATATGGTCTCAAGCTGCATTTATTTACCAATAAAAGCCTCAAGTTTATTTTTCTTTATAGCTGAGTAATACTCCATTGTGTACAAATACCACATCTTGGGGCAAGGGGTTTAGTTCAGTGGCACAAGCACCTGTTTGGCAAGCGTGAAGTCATGAGTTCAATCCCCGGTACCAAGAAATAAATAAATAAAAATAAAAATATCACATCTTTTTATCTATTCTGTGGCTGATGGGCATTTGGGTTGTTTACCATCTCCTGTCACCCTCAACCCAGGACCTGCTGCAGAAGTGCTTCTGTCTGACCCCATAAAAGGAAGCCGCTGCTGAATGAGCCCCAGAACTCTTCTCCCAGTTGAAACACCCCCCCACCAGAAGCACTGTGACTGCAAGAGAGTCCCAACCCTGGCTGCCAAGCTGCCCCGGTCATCACTCTGCCTCTTTCCAGCTCTGTTTCGTGGGCATAAAGTGGCCTCCCTCACAGGGCTGCCATGGGTACATAATGAGGAGAGGTGCAGACGCTGAGGAAGCGCCCATGGGTGCAGGACTCCAGAGAGAAGGGGAGCTGGACTCACAGGGACCGTGGTCAAAGTGACAGGGAAAGCAAGCTGCTCGGTACTGCTGGGTGGGCACCACAGGAAATCACAGTGGACCCACCAGGTAGGGCACCATGGCCACCATGGCATGGAGCCCGTCCGGGAAGGCTAGCTCATCATCGGCCTGCTCTCTCCACACGCCTGCCCTCGCCTCACCTCTGACTCCCCAGCACTGACCCTGCACACTTCTGCTCTTCCCCTCCCACCTGCTCTGCTCGGCAGTGTGACTGTCCTGGACCTTCTTCCTTGTGTCACCTGTGGACATCAACTGGCATTTTCCCCTTACATAATCCATTTGTGTTCAATAATCTGCATGGAACACAAGCATGTTTATTTGACTTAAATAAACAAATGAAAAGGATGCGTGGAATCAGCTGCTAAAGATCAAACTATAGGATTTTACTAAGGGCCTTGGTCCTTTGCCGCCCCCAAACTGGCAAGCTGGGATCTGAGGTCCGGCCAACTTCCTTCTCCACTAACTGATGCCCCGTTCGGGCCCTGAGACTCATCTGCGTGCTTTGGTCCATGAGTTTCCAGGAAAGAGAGGACAGGGATGAGGAAACAAAGGCTAGTGTGATGGTTAAATTTAATTGTGTCAGCTTGATGGAAGCACACTTCCAGGTGCATCTAGGTGGACTGTGAAGGTGTGACCTATGGTACTATACGTGGTCCTGGTCCCTTTCTCTCTGACAATGCTCCTCTACTCTGCTTCCATTGGACTAAACATCTTTGCTTTGCCATCCCCTTCACAATGATGCTTCTGCCAGAGTCAGCCATAATGGACTGAACCCCCTGAAACCATAGGCCAATTTACCCCTCCTCCTCCAAGTTGTGGGGTTCAGTATTGTGTCCCAGAAATGGCTAACGAATACGGCAAGCCTGATGGATTATTTTTCACAAGGATGAAGCGACTGCAAGTCAAAGCTGATCACTGCTTTCATGAGTGCCCTGGGAGGGGCTACCCACGGGCTGAGCAGCCAGAGGAACAGATGTAACGGTGGCACGGAATGCAGGCCTCATTTCTCCCTGGCTTCCTGCTTTGATTTCGAACGACCAAAGCATATGTCACGGAGCAGAGCCCTGTGGGGACTGTTGCCATTTGGAGAACTCAGGGAAGCCGCAGCCAGCAGAAGTGGGGCCATAAAGAAGGGCAGAGAAAGAGTAGAAGAGCCATTCTCAAGCAGCAGCCAGAAAGGATTCAGCACGGAGATGATTGCAGAGGGAGAGCTGTGGGCTGGCTGAGCACACAGGTCGTGTCCCAGGTCCTCTAACTGCAAAGGAAGCTGAGATGCTGCCTCCACTGCGGAGCCATCAGCCGCCGCGTGCAGATTATTAACACTGAAGCTGTCTCATTGGAAGTGCTTGCTGATGTTTGCGGAGAGCATTCAGATCACACACCAATATGGAAGAAGCAGCTCACCGGGCAGATTCAGGCAGAAGTGGGAACATCGCAGTCACCGAGTGCGGCCCCTGCAGGAAAGGCGGTTTACATTTGAGCAGGGCGACCGCTAGCACCACATGCAGCAGCCTGCAATTTAAGGCTGAATGAGTAGCGTGGGAAATAAGAAATCTGAAATTCAGGAAAGGTCAAGGTCAGTGCGTGCTGAGAGCTCGGGGGAGGCTTCTCAAAAACGATGCATTTGTTCTTGCCCCGAGTATTTATGGATCACCTCCCAGGAGCGTGTCAGGCATCATTCCGAGCCCTGGAGACACAGAGAAAAGTCAGATCTCCCCTCAGGAAGCTCAGAGCCCTGAAGGGGACGCAGCCAGGACCTTGGGACTGCGCCTCAGATGCGAGTCTCTGTTCAGAGCAGTGGGGCACCAGAGGCGACCTTTCAAGCTGCCCAGGAAGGAGGGAGACACGAGGACTGCCCAAGGAGGTGGTGGCCCCAAGAGGAAAGCCCCGCAGTGGAAACAGTCAGGAGGGCGGCAGGAAGGGGAAGACGCTGAGCAGGGAAAGGTCTGCTCACAGAAGATGGGGGGCAGTCAGAAGCAGAGACAGGAGAAGACCACAAGGGTCCCCAAGTCATGATGGCGCAGAGGGTGTGGAGAATGACAGCGGACTCCTGGCTCTAGGGGAGAAGCATGCAGAGCCCTGCCCAGGAAGAGGGGTGTGCAGAAGGGGCCAGAGCGTCCGGAACAGGGTCCACTTTGCCGACTCCACCTTCCTCTGGATTTCATCTCATCCCCTATTCAGCGAAAGCCACGGGCTCCTCCCTCACCTTATCCCATGTATAAGTCCCCCGGGACTGCAGCTGTGCCTCCCCTGGGACACCTGCTGTGCCTGTGCTACGGTGGCTTCTCACTGTGACTGCCCAGTGCCAACCCAGTGCATCCTGGGTAGCACCAGGCGAACAACCACTCTGTAACCATTCTCCCTGGACTTTAACCACAAGCACCCTGCTACTCTTCCCATGGCGGAGGCCAAATCCGCCTGATTTATTTCAAGTGAGAGTTACACAAGTCATCACCACATATGGATTTAAGCCTTAAGAACTAATGAAAGGAAAAACTGCAAATGCGCCCAAACCACAACCCAAGCGAAGCTTTGTCCTTGAATGATCGTAATTTAGGGCTGTCATCTGCGGGCCTGATAATGAAAAGGAGACTTTATACCCAGCCCCTTCTTCAAATCATAAAAATTGATTTTTGACCAGGGCCAATCTATTGTTCTAGATCATTAGCTTCAGAGAATAAATCATTTTCTGATGCAGTAAAGCTGCTTCCTGGACTTTGACATTTCAGACAAACAGGCAGGGCAGGACAGAAAGTTTCTTCAGGCTGGTGATGCCTCTGGGAGGCTCAGTTCAGTCTCCGTGTTCAGATTCCTTGTGCTTCCTTGCAGACAGCTGGAGCCCAGCGGACCCTGGGTGCTTTCTCTTTTTGCATCCTGCAGTCTGAATTTGAGTTGCAGGGATTCTCTGCCCACTCTCCACTCAGGACAGGGCTGGCACCGGCAACAGCTTACTCAAAGGACCATGCTTACACCAACCCAGCCCAGAGGGTTGACAGGGCCAAAACCCAACGTGTTCATGAACCATGAATCCAAATGCCATAAGCAAACCTCACTAGTATGGGTAAGGAGTCAGAACTGTAAGAAATTCAGACAACCTCACTCTCCTCCCTCACCTGAGGCACAAAGAGAAGCTATTCTTTCTTATCCTAAATATCAAAAGTCTTCAGGCACTTTCTCCAACCGGAGCTGGAAGCTTCTCCCAGGTTCCAGGAAGCCAAGAGAGGTGGGGTAAAAGGATCAGGTTCTAGTTGTCAGAAGATTCTCCGTACTAATTTTCATAGTGGTTGCACCAGGTCCCACAATTCCAGCTAATACCTTGGTATCTTCCCAAAGGGGCGAGACATCGTGCTATACCAATCCATGCACACCTGTCTGTACAGCAGTGTAAATCATGATAGTTAAAGTCTGGAAGCTGCTTGTCTAGCCAACCACAGATGAAAAGATACAGAAAGGTAGTGTTTATACAGAATGAAGATCTAATCTGCCATAAATTTGAGTCATTGTAGGAAAATGGATGGACCTTGAGGCCATAATGTTAACAACAATAAATCAGACACACAAGTTTAAATATTGAATAACTTCTCTTATGTGAGAAACCCAAAGTATAAGTAATTTTAAAACAAATAATAGACAATAGGAAACAGGGAGATGGTTAGCAAATGTGAAGATCAAGAGACAACATGAGGCCTGCGTTCCGCCTGGTGAGCCGAAAATGTACACAGTGCTCTGCAGCCCAAGAGGAATCTTTGGCACATCGCTCTGAGACTGGTAAGACACTGCCCAGCCTCCCACTCACCAGAGGACACACCAGGAGGTCCCTCTGGGCCTATCTTGGCCCTGACCAGTAACTCCCAAGCAGCCAATAACTGCCTACATTCTGCCTGGTGGGCCAAAAGTGCACCCAGTGCTCTCTGGCCCATGAGGAAGCTTTGGCACTTCACCCCAAGACTGGGATAGATATTCTCAACCCAAAAACAACACAGACCTTGCCTTCAGCTTCCCTAAGGGAATATAGGAAAATGACAAAACAAAAGAGCAAAATGCAATCTCAAACCTCCAGACCATCCCAAGCAAGCCTAGGAGACATGGACATAGAAGAAAATGTAAGCCATACACCTGAAACTCATGAAATGATAACAATTGAAGTAAAGCAACAACTCTGAGAGTTATAAAAGAACTCAGATCAGAAATAATCTCCCAGGTAAAAGAAGAAATGATAAATGTAATCAATGAAATGCTGAACACATCTAAAGAAGACATAGTTAAAAAACCAGAGGAACAATGCAAAAAAAATGGAAACCTTGAATGAACAATATAAGAAACAAACAGAATGCATGAAGCAGATACAAAGAGATATACCAGAAATCAAAAATTCCATCGAAAGTTGGCAAAACCCAAGTCATGGAGCCAAGAACTTGCGAGGGAGTCAGGACCACGTGAGGCAAGTCCCAGTGCTCCAGAGCTGGCCCAAGGGGAATTTGAGAGCAGCGCTCCCAATGGTTGAGTTCCCGCTCAGCTCCCTAGGACACTGGACTGGGCCCCAGAGGTTTCGCAGGCCTCAGTGCACCACACCCAGTGTCCTTTTCTCAGTCCCAGAGGCTGGGACTGTGCAGGGGAACTTTCAGCCCACTGTCACTGGCCCGGGGAGAGTTTGAGGCCAGCACTCCCAGCAGTTGAGTTCCTGCCCAACTCCCTGAAACACTGGACTGGGCTCAGGAGGTCTTTCAGGCCTGACTGGGCCAAGCTCAGTGACCTTCATTCAGTCCCAGGAGCTGAAAGTGCAGGAGGTGATTCCCAACACACCCAGGGGAAGCTTTGGAACACCACTCAAAGCAAGGAAATATAGGAAAATGACAAAACAAAAGACCAAAAGGCAATCTCAAATATCCAGCCCATCCCAAGAAAGTGCAGGAGCCATGTACATAGAAGAAAACAGAAGCCATACACCTGAAATGACTGAAATGATATCAACTGAAGTAAAGAAGCAACTCAGGGAAGCTATGGAGAAACTCAAATCAGAAATAATTGCCCAGGTAAAAGAAGAAATGATAAAAGTAGTGAAAGAAATAATGAACACATCTAATGAAGACACAATTAAAAAATTAGAAGAACAAAGGAAACAGATAGAATCCCTGAATGAACACTATAAGAAACAAACAGAACGCATGAAGCAGATTCAAAGACATATACAGGAAATCAAAAGTTCTATTGAAAGTTGCCAAAACTGCCTCAGAAAGTGAAGATAGAATTTCAGACCTTGAAGATAAGAATGCAGCTAGTGAACAGGAAAGGAAAGATCTTTTAAAAATAACAAGGAATCAGGAATTAACAATTCAACAGCTGCAAGATGATGCAAAGAAAAACAACATAAGATTAATAGGGATAAATGAAAAAGAAGGGGACAACACAAATTATATCAAGAGGATATTTACAGAAGTAATAGCTGAAAATTTCCAAAACATGAGAATGAAAACTGACATATGGATTAGTAAGGCATATAGAACTTCAAATAGCCATAACCAAAATAAAACTACACCCAGACATATAATAATCACCATCCCAGAAATCCAACATAAGAGCAGAATACTAAAAGCTGTTAGAGAGAAAAAACAGATCACCTATAAAGGAAAACCAATCAGAATCACAGCAGACTTCTCAACACAAACAATGAAGTCAAGAAGAGCATGGAGTGAAGTATTTCAGATCCTAAAGGAAAACCACTTCCAACCCAAACTGATGTACCCTGCAAAACTGTCCTTCACAATGGATGGAGAAATAAGATACTTCCATGACAAAGAACAGCTGAAGAGCTTGATGACCACCAAACCAACCCTACAAAGAATACTGAAAGACGTTCTAGATACACACAGGAATAAACCACTAAGCAAGGCAGACAATTAAACAGAGTGGAAAGGTAAAGAAGCAACAGCAAAAGATAGCACGTCAACAATAAATCAATATATAACAGTTATAACCATTAATGTAAATGGCCTCAATTCACCAATCAAAAGAAACAGACTGGCAGAATGGATCAAGAAACAAAGTCCAACCATACGCTGTCTACAAGAAACCCATCTAACCCAAAAAGAAACTCATAGACTGAAAGTCAAAGGATGGAAAACAATACTTCATGCAACAGGAAACCAAAAAAAAGCAGGGGTAGCTATTCTGTTTGCAGACAATGTGAACTTCAAACCAAGAATGATCCAAAGAGATAAAGAAGGTCACTACATACTAGTTAGGTGAAAACTTCAAAAGGAAGAGATAACAATCTTAAATCCTACCATGCTTTTTTTTTTTGTTCTGTTACCTTTGGTTCTGTCTACCACATTGTGTCTCATTGGAATTTGAATATGTGTGATAGTTCAAACAAATTTTTTTCTTTTTTATCAAAAATGAGATATTATAATACCCATTGATCATTTTCTGTTATTCAGTTCAGAAAGCCTTGGAATTCC